>JAOWAD010000117.1:67500-288006 GCA_025698515.1 Gossypium sturtianum | reverse complement strand
CAATTATTGAGCGTGATAATCTAACTATTGCGTGCGCTGCGTTATATCCTTTTTTTCAAGAAGGCTTAGGGGAAATGGCGTGTGTGGCGGTTCATCCTGAGTATCGAAACTCCTCTAGAGGTGATTTGTTGCTTAAAACAATTAAATTAAATGCTAAAAAAATCAATCTAAAGAAAATATTTGTATTAACAACGCATAGTATTCATTGGTTTCAGGAAAGAGGGTTTATTATTGTTAATGTTGATATGCTTCCTGAAAGTAGGAAAAAGATGTATAATCATCAACGTTGTTCTAAAATTTTGATGATAGATTTATTTTAATATATTGAAAATTTTTGTTTTTCTATTGTTGTAGTAAATATTTTTTTATTTGAAAAAATATTTAATTTTTCTCTAGATCTTGTAATTGCTGTATATAAAATCTCTTTGCTTAGTATTTCTAATTGTCTATCTGGAAGTATAAGTGTTATATGATTAAATTCAGAACCTTGGGATTTATGAACAGTAATGCACCAAGCAGTTTCATAATGTTCTAATAAATCAGCTGGAACATATTGAATACTATCATTATTCTTTAAAAAGCATACTTGTAATTTATTTTGATAATCTAAATTAGTAATTCCTATCTCACCATTAGATAAATTTAAATATTTGTTATTTTTTGTTATAATAATAGGTTTTCCTATATACCATATTTTATTATTTATATAAAAATGTTTTTTAATAATTTTTTTTTCATACATTGTTTTTTCTAAAATTTCATTTATGCTATTTGTTCCATATATACTATCTTTTACAACACATAATATCTGATATTTTTGAAATGTTTTTATAGCTTCTTTTATTTTGTTTTTTTTATTTATTCCATCCCAATATTTTTGATGAAAAGAAATAATTTTTTCTATCATTTCTTTGTATTGATTAATACAATTAATTTCATGAAAAAAAACATTTTTTATTAAATTATTAAATAGTTTAATACAAATTTCTTTTTTGTTTTGATTGATTCCATTTGCTAACATATAAATTTCTGGATTTTTTTTGAATCTATAATTTTTTCTTAAAATGCATATTTTATCACTGATTAAAGAAGTATCATTTTTGTTTTCTTTGTAATATAAATTTTTGTATTGTTTAATTTTTTTTAAAATAGATATATTTTTTAAACTATAGCCATCATGTACATAACTATAAATTTTTTTTAAGATAGAACCTGTTCCTACTGGTGATAATTGATTTTGATCTCCAATAAAAATAACCTTAGTATTTTTTTTAATAGAAGAAAAAATGTTGTTCATCATTAACACATCTATCATAGAAGCTTCATCAATAATTAAAACATCTATGTTTAAAGGATTTTTTTCATTGAAAAAAGTTTTGTTAGATATTTTTGATATTCCCAACAATTTATGAACAGTAATGGGGTTTAATAAAAACTGTTTTTTTTCTTCTTTAGATAAATATAAATTTAATATTTTACTATTGTTTAATATTTCAATTAATCGAGATGTAGCTTTTCCTGTTGGAGCTGATAATTGTATTATAATGTTTTTTTTCGAACATTTTATCAATGCAATAATAATTTTTATTATTGTAGTGGTTTTTCCAGTACCTGGTCCTCCTAAAATAAAAGTTACTGGATGTATTAAACTTAATGTTACAGCTACTTTTTGAGCATTATATACTTTTTCAGGAAATAATTCTCTTAAAAATTTAAAATTATTTAAATTGTATTGATTATCTATATTTTCTTTATATAAAAATTTTAAAATATTTTTTTCAGATTTCCATATTTTATAAAGATAAATTTTGTTTTTAATAAATATTAAAGGGGTTGTAATTTTTCCGTTACTAAAAGCATGATGCTTCGATAATTCTAATGACCAGTTTACTTTTTTTATATTTAAAATAAAAAATATTTTTTCAATAATTTTTTTATTTTGAATAGAAAAAAAATGATTTTTTTTAAAATACTCAATTGGTAAAAAAAGATAACCATTATTGCTCTCAAAACTAACACATGCTGCTATAAGCATAATGATATTATTTTTTTTAGATATGAATTGTGAAAAAATAAAATCAATTGTGCGTATAATTTTTTTTTTTGCTAAATTTTTTAATAATTTTTTCATTTAAATAATATTGTTTAATTTTTGACGAAAAATAAATCAATTAATTTTTTAATTAACAAATAATCTGGTATAACATAAAAAATACTATTATTTTCCTTTACTTTGTTTATTCCTCTCAAAAAAATATAAAATATTCCACCAAAATTATTTTCATATTTATATTTTTTTACTTTTTTCTTTAAATATTGATGTAATGCAACTGTATATATTTGATATTGTAAATCATATCGATTCTTAATTATTTCTTTTTTTATATTTTCTAAAGAATATGAATTTTTATTATCTCCTAAATAATTAGATTTATAATCTATTATGTAATATCTTTCTTTCCAAAAAAATACTAAATCAATAGAACCTTTTAAAATTCCAGTCACTGGATTGAAATAAATTTTTGGAGCAAAAGAAGAAATTGAATCATAAGATTGGATTACCCTGTTAAAATTATTGCTATGTAATATTTTTTGTATAGGTAAAAAAAATTGCATCTCTTTTATGTGTTGGTGTTTTTTTAACATAGATAAATTAAAATTGATATTTTTTAATTGTATATTAATAATATTGTTTATCCAAGACATTAATATTGAAGCCCATTTTTCAGAGAATTTATATTTTTTTAAAGATTTATAAAAAAAATCTATGTTTAATTTTTCTGAAAAATTAATTTTACTCAATATATAATGTATAAGACTGCCTGTTTTCTCCCCTCTTGGAAAATTTTCAAACGTTATTTTTTCTTGATTAATTTTTATCTGATTAAAAATATAGTTTATATTTTGATTTTCTTGGCTTTTTTTAATAGAAATATTTTCTTTTTTTAACTTTGTAAAACTAGTAATTTTAAAGCAATTTTCTATTTTTTTTATTAAACATTTTGGTGAAGATAGTAAATAAACCTCTTTTTTTTCATCAGGAAGTTTAACGTTCATTGTATCAAAACTAACTGAAAAATATGATTTCATACTTAATGAATAAATTTCTTTGATTAAATTATCATAATCCATATATTTTCCACGTTGTATGATATATCCTAAAGCGCTTTTATGATTATTGTTTTTTTTTTGATTTTTTTTGTTAATAATATCTCCTATTCCTAAACTACAATGATAAATAGTTCTTGTCATAGCAACATATAACAAACGTAAGTCTTCTGATAATCGTTCTTCTTCTGTTATATTTTCAGTTTCTTTGTTTTGATCTAAATCAAAAAACATTTTTAAATTTTTTTTATCATGATATAAGTATAATTTCGATTTTTTATAAGTTATTGCGAAAGGAATCCAAACTATAGGATATTCTAATCCTTTGGACTTATGTATTGTAACAATTTTTATTAATTTAGATTGGTTAAAGTATCGAATGTGCTCGTTTTCTAATATATTTTTTTTTTCTGATATTTTTTTTTCAAACCATCTTAGTAAAGACGACTCTTTATACAGATATTCTGATTGTTCTTCTAATAATTCTGCTATATGTAAAAAATTTATATTTTTTTGATAATGTTTATATTTATCTAAATTATTAGAGTATTTTTGATAATCTAAGATTATAGTTTTAATAGCATAAAAAATTCCTATATTTTTCCATATTGTACGATATTTATTTAATTTATTCATTATAAAATATAATTTTTCTGTATTTTTTTGTTTTTTTCCTTCTAGCAAAATTTTATAAAAAATATGTGTAAAAATAGATTGTTTTAACATTTCTATTTGAGTTGGTTGTAAAATAGTTTGAAGTATTAAAAGTAATTCATAAGCATCGCTAGTTTGAAATATACTTTTATTAGAAGAAGAATAAATAGATTTAATATTAACTTTTTCTAATGCATCTTTAATAATATCCGCTTCATTTTTATCCTTTACTAATACAACAATATCGCTTTCTTTCAAAATTTTTTGTTGATTTTTATTAATTAATATTGCTTCACCCTTACGAGCATAAATCAACCAATAACAAATTTCATTTGCACATTGTTTTGCAACCCATTCTTTATAATCTTCAATATGTATCTTTTCTTTTTTTTTAAAGAAAAAGCTAATAGCTTTTTGAATTTTTCCTCGTATTTGAAATTTTATATTTTTATTATGCAATGATGGAAAAATTTTTATGAATGGAATGTCTTTATAAAAAAATGAATTATTATTTCGTGAAAATAAATCATTTATACCTTGACAGATATTTATTGAAGATCTCCAATTAGTATCAAGGTAATAATGTTTTTTAATTTTAGATTTGGCATTTAAATAAGAAAAAATATCTGCCCCTCTAAAACTATATATTGATTGTTTTGGATCTCCTATAAGAAATAAAGCTATTTTTTCGTTTTTTATATTATATAAAATATTAAAAATTTGGTACTGCTGAATATTCGTATCTTGAAATTCATCAATAAATGCTACAGGATATTTTTTAATAATTAATTTTTTTAACTTTTTGTTTTCTTTAATATATTTTAAAAAATTATCTAATAAATCATTAAATCCTAATAAACATTTTTTCTTTTTTTCTTTTTTTAAGAGTCTAGTTATTGTTTTTATACCTTTAAATAAAATAATATCTTTTAAAGAAATTTTTTTTTGTATTATCTCTTCAATATCTTTGAAGAATGTATGACATAGAATTTGATTATTTTTTATGTTTTTTTTGATTGTTTCTTGTGAAAAATATTTTAATGTAATTGGTCTTTGGTAATTTTCAGTCTTTGATTGTGCCCATTTTGTAATACTTTTTTGCCATCTAGTTATATTAGATATATTATATATTTTTTTATTAATTTTTAATTTTTTAATAATATCTATAATACTTAGATTGTAATATAACCACTTTTTTTTAAAAATATTTATAATTTCAATATTTTCTGCATGACAGGTAATAAAATTTTGATTTTTATTAATTTTTTTTTTGAAATACACTTTGTTGAAATTAAATATTGGCTGTAATTCAGATAAAAGAGACTTTGGATTTTTGTAATCTTGTAAAATTATTTTAATTATATCTTTTGGTAATCCATAGAAATGAGTTCTCCAAAAGTCTTCTGTAGCTTGTAAATGCAATGATGTTTCATTTTCAATTATTTCTTCATTTATATTGAAAAAATTTAATTGCAAAATATCCTTACAAAATCCATGTATAGTGTAAATAGCTACATTATTTATATCACGTTTAGCTCGATCTAAAATATATACAGCTTCTTTTAAGTTTTTTATTTTTTTTAAAAATGGTTTTAAAATTAAATTACTAGTATTATTATTAATACAGCATAAATGTAATTTTTCGATATTTTTTTTAATTCTTTTATGTATTTCATCTTTTGCAGAATTAGTAAAAGTAACTATTAATATTTCTTTTATTAACAATGGTTTAATTTTTTTTTTATCTTCTATTCCAAGTAATAATCGTAAATACATAATAACTATTGCAGTAGTTTTACCAGTTCCTGCAGAAGCTTCAATCAAATTAATACCATTTAAAGGTATATTAAAAGCGTCTAATTTTTTTTTCATTGTTTTTTTTGTATTTTAACAAGGGGATTAACCATTTTTTAGAGATATGACAAATTTTTTTTACATCTAATTTTGAGGTAATTTTTTGTATATAAATATCTTCTTTTTCTCCTTTAATATAAGAACTGCCTATCCATCTTTTATATAATTTTTTATATCCTTCTTTTTTAATATGATGATTTTTACAAATACAATGATTTTTTACGTCATATACCTTATCAAGCCAATCTGAACCTGATTTTGTTAATAATAATGGAGTATTAATACCTTTCATATATCCTATGATATACATTGAAAGATAATGATGCGCTTCTTTATATGATAGAGATCGAAATGAAAATATTTTTTTATCACATCCTATAATTTTGCTTTCTCCAACACCCCCTAAAATACAGTAAACTAAATGTTCTAACCATAATGATATTCGATCAGGATAATTAATTGTACTTCCTTTCCATCGCAGCAAACCTGTGTCTTGTATTTCCTTTAATGTTCCTTTAATATAATATTTTTTTATTTGAAAAAAAAATTCTTTTTTTTGAGGAAAAGTTCTATACTGATTAATTATTTTTACTATTTCTTTAAGTTCTTGACATTTTTTTTCTAAAGTTATTTTTCCAAAATTTTTATATGGTAGTATTCCAGATAATTCTATTTTTTTTAATGTATTTATTATATCTTTTTTATTTACCATATCGTCCAATAGAAGATTATTTATTTTGAAATTTTCTAATTGATTTATTGTAAAAGGTTCAGTGATTGATAATATCTTTTTTTTAGAAAAGTTCGTGCTTAACGTATAATTAAAAAAATATCGTATTGGATGTCTCCAAAAAGATATTAAATTTTTTAAATCAATTAAATCATTGTTTTTTTTAAAATTTTCTAATTTAATTGTATCTTTAAAGAATGTTTGATAAATATTTTGAATTTTATTTTGTTTTACATTTTTTATTTTTTTCACATTTATTAAATTATAGATATGTGTTTTTTTATGTTTTTTATAGAGAAAGTCTAATATTTTCCTTGTGTTGTCTTCTGTTTTTAATTTTTCATCTCCTTTGAAACAAAAATTTAATATTATATAATTTACAAGTTGCTCAACTAATATTGATGGATATATTTTAGTTTCATTGTTTAATGAATAGCCAATATAACTCATATAAAAATATTTCTCAGCAGCTAAAAAATTTTTTAAAAATAAATGATATAATGTATTTTTATGATCAATATCAGTAACCAATGGATATTTTTTTAAAAGATTAATATGATCTAAGTTTGGTGGTTTTGGTAGTTCTTTAGAACCTAATCCTATAATATATATTACTTTAAATGGTATATAACATATTACAGAGGGATGACAAAAATTTATAGATCCTAATTGAAATTTTTTATTATTTGTAGATTGCATAATATGAAAAAAATTTTTTTTTAAAACATTAATGAATATTTTTTTTTGATACCCAGACAATATAATTTTATCAATCATATTTTTCCATTTTTTGTTAATTTCTGTGAGTGTTTGATCTAACTCTATGTTTTCATAAAAAAAATCATTTATAAAAGATTGAAATAATGAACGCCAACATTTAATTTTTTTTGATTTAGATAGCTTTATACGCCATTTGTTTAACGTGTTAATTAAATAAGATAATTTTCCTATCAATTCTGATTTAGCAAAATCAATAGAAACAATTGAATGAATATTGTTCCACATTTTGTCTTTTTCATTTATAGCATAACTTATCAATAATTTTTCAATACCATAAAACCAAGTATTTTGATCAATATCTAAAAAAAATAAATCATTTGTGTGTTTTTTGTCTATCCCCCATCTGATATTTGTGACTTCAACCCAGTTATGTAAAATTTTTATTTCTTCTTCTGAAATATTAAAATTTTTTGATATAATAGGAATGTCTAGTAATTCTAATACTTCTTTATTATTAAAGCGAATGTGAGATAAATTTAATATTGTATTAAATAGATAAAATATTTTTTGTTTATTTTTACAATTTTTTTTATGAATATAAAAAGATATTTTATCTTTTTGATATTGTGATTTAAATACAGAATTAATATTTTTTTTATAGTTTTCTAAAGAAAATGAAGTAACAACAATATCATGAGGTTTTATACTCGGATTTTTATTGAGTATTTTTATTAAGATTGCATATAAAACTTCAATTTCATGTTGTTTATTATAGCAAGTATTTATAGAAATCGAATTATCTTTTGGATCTAAAGTTTGTTTTAATGTTTTTTTGTTTGTTGTGAAATTTAAAATGTTGTTTTTAATATTATTTAATAAATTATTTACATAATATTTTTTAAAATAACTATTAACTTTAATATTTTTTAAATTTTTTATGAAAAGTAAATAAATATTTTCATATTTACCCCACAATACTTCCAATGTATTATAAAAACAATTTTTCGTTTCTGTATTACATGATTTTTTGTGTAAATCAACTTCATAGTTTATTATATTGTTTTTATAAGCTGTCAAATATAAAAAATATACATCAGTATATATACTTATTTCATGAAAAACTTTTATGTATGATGGATTGATAGAGAATGACCAAATAATAAAAATGCGTTTTGGAAGTGTTATTTTTTTTTTTTTTTTTTGAATCAAACTTTTAAATTTATAAAATAGGTTTGCAAAGTTATCAATAGATTGATTAAACTTTTTATTATCGTTTCTAATTTCGTTCCATAATTTTTCTTGCCATGATTTTTTTGAATTAATTTTTGATGCTATTTTTTCTTTTTTTTCCCATTCTTGAATCCATTGGGGTCTATATAAAATATAATTTTGGAATAGATCTTGTATGAAAGATGAAAATTGAAACTTTTTGATTGTGTTATCATTTTTTTTAATAAATTCAAAAAAATTATTTTCTTCAATAATTTTCATTATTTTCCAAATATTAGTTGTTTTTTTTAAAATATTTTTTACCTCATTTTCAGGCATAATTTTTTTAAATATCTTGAAAATAAAAACTTTTGGATGTATTAGTTTAAAATCTGATGAAATACCTGTATAATTGGCTGTGAACATATTAAGGTATTCAAACAGCACTTCGTTATCATGAATAATAATTTCTTTTTCAAAGATATATGGTATTGGATTTTTTTGAATAACTTTACATATTTTTAAAAATAATGTATTTAATTGATTAAATTTATATAAAAAAAACATAAAAAAACCTTTTGTTCCTAAAAAAAATTATAAAAAATAAAATATTAAAAAATTAAATTTTTTATTTTTTTTTATAAAGATGAACATCTATTTGTGGGTAAGGAATATTAATGTTATTTTTATCTAGTGCTTTTTTAAATGCAGCCATTAAATCCCAATATACAGAATTTAATTCATCTGTATTACTCCAGCATCGTATAATAAAATTTAAAGAAGACGGTGCTAACTCACTTAAACCAATTATAATATCCCTATCTTTTATCACTCTATCTTCATTTTCTATAACTTTTCTCAATACTTTGACAACTAAATCAATATCTGTATTGTATGCAACGCTAATAGAGAACTCATTTCTTCGAGCAGGTTCTCTTGAATAATTGATAATATTTCCAGAAATAATTTTATTATTTGGAACAACTACAATTTTTCCATCTAAAGTGCGTAATGTTGTATAAAAAATATGAATATTTAAAACCGTTCCTGATACATTTCCTAAATTTACATATTCTCCTGTCTTCAAAGGTCTTAGTGTAACTAATAGAACTCCTGCTGCAAAATTCGAAAGCGAACCTTGTAATGCTAATCCGATAGCCATGCCAGCAGCGCCTAATATAGCAATAACAGAAGTTGTTTGAACACCTATTCTCCCTAATGCAGCGATCAATGTAAATGTAATAATAATATATCTCATTAATGCAGAAAGAAAACCTGCAATAGTAGCATCAATATTTCGGGTAATTAAAATTTTATTAACTCCATTTGATATTATTTTTGCTACAAACATACCAGAAATTAAAATAACAATAGATGATGTTAAATTAATTATGTATCCAAATAATAGCTCTTGATTTCGTATTAACCAATTACCTGCATGGTTGATATCGCTTACTACGTTAAGCTCATCCATTGTCACCTCTTTGATTTATGATAATAAATATATAGTTTAAAATATCTTAATTATATTAAATTAATTTCTTAAGAATTTTATTATATTAATTCCTGTCGATAATTTGCGGAGAATATTTTTATTTATTCCCCGTATTTAAAAATAAATTATTTATTGTGTTTGTAAAATATTTGAAGCATTTAGCTCTTGAAATGTTTTTTCTAGCCTTATAGACATGGATTCTTTTGCTTGATTTATCCAAGATCTTGGATCATAATATTTTTTATTTGGTTGATTATTGTCTTTTATATTTCCTACTTGACTTTGCAAAAAATCTTTGTTTTTTTTGTAAAAGTTTAGAACACCTTTCCAAGCAGCCCATTGTATATCAGTGTCAATATTCATTTTCACTACGCCATATTTAATAGATTGTTTAATTTCTTTGAGATTTGATCCTGATCCTCCATGAAATACTAAATTTAATGGTAGTTTTTCTAAATTATGTTTAAAACTAATATATTTTTGTGATTCTTTGAGAATACTAGGTTTTAAATGAATATTTCCGGTTTTATAAACTCCATGTACATTTCCAAATGCAGCAGCTATAGTAAAATTTTTACTAATCTTAATCAACTTTTCATATGCGTAATTAACATCTTTAGGTTCAGTATAAAGCAACTCTTTATTAATTTTACTATTGTCTATTCCATCTTCTTCTCCACCTGTACATCCTAATTCAACTTCTAATATCATATTAATTTTTTTTATTTTTTTTAAATATGAAGTACAAATTGAAATGTTATATTCTAGTGTTTCTTTCGATAGATCAATCATATGTGATGTAAAAAGAGGTCTTTTATAAATTTCATAGTGTTTTTCGCCTTCTTTAATTAACCCATCAATCCATGGTAATATTTCTTTATGACAATGATCAGTGTGTAGTATAATCGGAATATTATAGTTTTTTGCAACTAAATGTACATGTCTAGCTCCTGATATAGCGCCTTTTATAGCTCGTTCTTGATTTTTTCTAAATATCTTTTCAGAACCACCTGCAATAAAAGAAGCTCCTCCATAAGAAAATTGTATAATAACCGGAGATTTTATTTTAGAAGCTGTTTCTAATACAGCGTTAATTGAATCAGTGCCTATGCAATTTACTGCTGGTATTGCAAATTGTTTTTTTTTAGCCAATCTAAATATCGCTTGACATTCGTCACCTGTTACAACACCAGGTTGAATAGAGTTTAAATTATTCAAATTATTTCCTATTATTTAAATTTTTAAATTAAAAAATATTATTTGGTTATTGTTGAGAAAAATTTTTTTCTAACATATCTATTGCAGGTAATTTTTTTCCCTCAATAAATTCTAAAAATGCACCACCTCCTGTTGAAATATAAGAAATTTTATCTTTGATACAAAACATATCAATAACAGATAGTGTATCGCCGCCTCCAGCTATTGAAAAGTTAGAATTGTTTGCGACCGCTTTAGCGATTTTTTCTGTCCCTATACGAAAGTTCGGAAATTCAAATACTCCTACCGGCCCATTCCAAATAATTGTTTTTGCTTTTTCAATTATTTTAACAACTTTTTTTATAGTTTTATCACCAAAATCCATAATTTCTTCGTTTTTTTTAATTTTTGACGGTGATTTAATTATAGATTGTTCTGTTTCAGAAAAATTCTTTCCGACACGAGAATCAATTGGCGTAATAATATTATTATAGTTATCACGTAATTTTTTTGCTGTTAATATAAATTCTGGTTCGTGTAATGATTTACCTACATCGTAATCAATTGCTAAAAAAGTGTTAGCTATTCCACCTCCTACTATCACAGTATCTGAAATATCACATAAATTATTTAATACATTAAATTTAGTTGAAACTTTAGATCCTCCTACTATAGACACCATAGGGCGTTTTGGGTTTTTTAACGCTTTTTTCAGCATTTTTATTTCAGATATTAAAAGAGGACCGGCGCATGCAATTTTTGCAAATTTTCCAATACCGTATGTTGAAGCTTGTTTCCTGTGTGCTGCGCCAAAAGCATCCATGACAAAAATATCGCATAATTTAGAATATCTTTTAGATAAAATTTTATCATTTTTGAGTTCACCTGAATTGAAACGAACGTTTTCTAAAATTAATAGTTCTCCTGGATTAATTAAGTCAATTTTTGAATAATTTTCCGTAAAATATACTTTAGTGTAGTCTATTTTTTTTTTTATATATTCAAATACAGGAAATAACGAATATTTTTTTTCATAAGATTCACTTTTTGGCCTTCCTAAATGCGACATAACAATTACCTTCGCTTTTTTTTGAAGAGCTAATTCAATTGTAGGAAGTGAAGCCAATATTCTAGCATCAGATTGAATAACTCCATTTTGAATAGGAACGTTTAAATCGCATCTTATTAAAACTCTTTTTTCTGTTATATTTATTTCATTTATATTTTGTATTTTCACAAAAACCTCTTTTTGAATTTAATTTTTATCAAAATTTTAATGATATACTTCTACCTGTTATTAGTTAGTTTTAATAAAAGGTAGTATAAAATAGATAATATTTTATCTTTAAATAAAAAAATTAATTTTTAAAATAAAAATTTATTTAATTTTGAAACCATGTTCTAATTCCATCAAGAAACATTTGAGTTGCAAGCATAATTAGTATTAAACCCATCAATCGTTCTAAAGCATTTACACCTTTAGAACCAAATAATTTTAAAAAAAAACCTGACAATAATAATATTATAATAGTAAAACACCATGCTATTAGTAAAGATCCTACTAAATATGACATGTGATGTAAATATTGATGAGATAACAACATTAATGTAGCTAATAAAGATGGTCCTGCAACCAATGGGATTGCTAATGGCACTAAAAACGGTTCTTCGTTAGAAGATATTCCACTGTTTTCTTCAGAAGGAAAAATCATTTTAATAGCAATTAAAAATAAAATGACACCACCAGATATTGATACTGTCTCAGTTTTTAAATTAAGAATATTAAGTATTTTTTCTCCGACAAATAAAAATAATAGCATGAAAATTAAAGCTATAATCATTTCTCGTATAACTACTATTCTTCTTCTTTTTGCATTTAAATTTTTTAGTATTGTCATAAAGACAGGTAGATTGCCTAAGGGATCCATTATTAATATTAATAATATAGTTGTAGAGATTATTTCGGTCATTTTAATTTATTATATCCTTGTTTAGATATGAATTTTTTAACTATATAGTCTATATAAAAATAATATAAATTTTCTACACTATATAAATATTTTAATATATATCAATATTATTTTTAATAAATATATAATTTTATAGTATATTAAAATTCAAATAAGATTTAATCTTTTCGTAAATAGTTATCCCTTATAAAATTATACAATAACTATATTTATTTTCGGAGGTCGGAAAGTTTTTACTAAAAATTTTTTTGTTATAGTTCAATAAAAATTTTGTTTTTTAAAAACTCCGTACGTTTATTAATGATAAAATCTGTTGGATTTGTTGGTTGGCGCGGTATGGTAGGTTCAGTTTTATTAAATCGAATGATTGAAGAAAATGATTTTTCAAAAATTATTCCTCATTTCTTTTCAACCTCTCAAATAGGTCAAAATGGACCTACTATAAATAACATAACATTTAAAAACCTTAAAAATGCTTATAACCTTAATCTATTAGAAGAAATGGATATTATTGTGACATGCCAAGGAGGATCGTATACTGATTCTATTTATTCTAAATTGCGAAAAAATAACTGGAATGGCTATTGGATAGATGCTGCTTCTACTTTAAGAATGAAAGATGATTCTGTTATTGTGCTAGATCCCATTAATTTAGAATCGATTAATCAAGCTATAAGTCATGGTATTAAAACTTTCGTAGGTGGTAATTGTACTGTCAGCTTAATGCTTATAGCTCTAGGTGGGTTATTCAAAGAAAACTTAATAGAATGGATTTATGTATCTACTTATCAGGCAGCTTCAGGAGCAGGTGCTAAATATGTAATTGAATTATTAAAACAAATGGGTTCATTATATAATGCTGTCTCTGAAGATTTATCTAATAATTTTTATTCAATTTTAGAAATTACAAAAAAAGTTACAAAAATAATTCAAGATAATAATTTTCCATTAAAAAATTTTTCTGTTCCTTTAGCTGGAAGTTTAATACCATGGATAGATAGCGATATGGGAACAGGCCAAAGTAAAGAAGAGTGGAAAGGGCAATTTGAAACAAATAAAATATTAAATTCTAAGAATATAATAAAAATAGATGGAATATGTGTTCGTATAAGTTCAATAAGATGCCACAGTCAATCAATTTTAATGAAATTAAGTAAAAATGTTTCATTAAAAAATATAGAAGAAATCATTGCTAATCATAATACATGGGTTAATTTAATTCCAAATAATATGCAAGAAACAATATCTAAATTAACTCCATCTGCAGTGACTGGTACATTAAATATACCAGTAGGAAGATTAAGAAAATCTAGTATAGGAGAGAAATATTTTTCAGCTTTTACCGTAGGAGATCAATTGCTATGGGGTGCTGCAGAACCTTTGAGAAGAATGTTAAATTTATTAACTAATATTTAATTTTTTGAAAATATTATAAAAATTCAATTAATATACACACTTTGTGTGTATATTAATTTTTTAAAATTTAATTATTTAAAGTTCATATTAACTTTATACAGTATATTTTAATTAATTCCTTTTTTTAATATATAACGATATGGTTTTATATGAATAAAATATTCGATAAGTTGGTGTTTCATAAATTTACAAAAATATGGAATATCTCTTTTAGTGGATGGATCATCTGATATAACTAATATAGTTTCATGTTTTTTTATTTTTCTAATTGTTTTTCGAATTACCATAATTGGTTCTGGACATTTAAGTCCAATTAAGTTTAATATAATTTTTGTTTTTTTCATCGTGTACCAATTTAACTATCTAAAATTTTTAAAATAAACTAATTTTTAATATAAATTTTTTAAAATAATATATTTTTCTACTTTTTTAGGTAGCAATCCATTTAAACTTTCACCATTAGCAAAATTTTTTCTTATTTGAGTAGAAGAAATTTCTATAGTTGGTATAGATGAAAAAAAGATAAATCCGCATGATTTCTGATGTAGATAACTTGTATTTTTAATCGTATGTAAGGAAATCCACTTGTCTAGTTCGTTATTATATTTTTTTATGCTTTTTCGTGGAAGAATCAATAAATGAGCGTATGATAATATTTCTTTCCAATTCTTCCAGATATTTAAATGATTTATATGATCTTCTCCTATTATAAAACATAACGGTTGTAAAAATCCGATTTTTAGTCTTATTTTTTTTAATGTTTCTATAGTATAGAATTTTTTTTTTTGTTTCTAATAAACTAATTTCAAATAAATTTTTATCTTGAATGGCATATTCGATCATTTTTAGTTTATGCATTAGAGATGTTTTAGTTTTAGATCGATGAGGAGGATTTTCATTAGGTAATAATATAATTTTTTTTATTGAAATTTCTTTTGCTAATTTTTCTGCGGAAAGAATATGTCCATAATGAATAGGATCAAAATTGCCCCCAAATATTGCATGTATTTTTTTCATTTTTGTTATGTTTTAATTTTTTTTATGTTTAAAGATAGTAATAATATTAATGTTTTTAATTCTATCCATATATCAGAATTATATTCTTCTTTTATTTTCATCTCTATTTGTAACAAAATTCTAATTACTTTAAGAAAATTATCAAAATTTATTGATTTAATTGCAAATTTAAAGAATTTTAATCTATTAAAAAAAATTTTATTTTGTTTAAAAAATAAATTTATATTTGTTATCTTTTCACGTTTTATGTAAATTAATTTTAATAAATCTTTTTGCAAAGCTCTTGTTAAAATAAGAGGATTATATTTTTGTTTTCGAAAAATATCTAGTATATAAAAAGCTTTTTCTATTTCATTGTAGAAAATTGCATTTACCCAGTCTGACGGAGTAAAAACAGCAAATTCATTAATAATATACTTAATTTTTTGTGAAGTAACATTTTCATTTTTCCATATAAGTATTATCATGTTTAATATATGATATATAAACAAAGTGTTACCTTCATAATTTTTGAATAATAAAAAAAAAGCATTTTTAGTAATTTCTATTTTTTTATCTTTTATTTCATATCTTAACCAGTTTTTAAAATTTGTACCATATGGTGTAAAACACCATATAATATCAATATTAAATACTTTTTTTTGTGTTGATAAATAATTTTTGAAATTATTAGACAATTGATTAAATTTAATTATTGTTAATATATCGATATTTTTAATAAAAAATAATTTTTTTATATTTTTTATCAATACAGAATTAAAAATTTTTATAGTTAAATTTATCACTAAAACTTTTTTTTTAAAAAATAAATCATTTGAATTATAAAAATTTATAACTTTATTCCAATCTGTGTTTTTTTCGATATTAATAATATAATTTTCTTTAAAGTATTCTTTTTTAGCAAAATTTAATATTATTTTCTGATTATTATTCAGTAAAATTAAATCTTCTCCTAAGAGAATATAAAAAAAATTTAGTTTTTTGATTATTTTTTTTTTAATTCTTCTGTGTGTATAAATTTCATAAGTACATACCATTTTAAAAATTTTTTATATTACAAAGTTAATTATTTTTTTCGGAATATAAATTATTTTTTTTATATTTTTGTTTTCTAATTTTTTCTGCAATAATGAACTATTTTTAACATAAGAAATAATTTCTTTTTTTATAAGGTTATCTGGTATTTCTATAGTTAATTTCTTTCTCCCATTAATTTGAACAACTAATATATCATTTATTTTTAACAAGAAATTTTTTTGAAAAATCGGCCATTTTTCATGATCTATTAAAAAGCTTTTATTTAAATTTTTCCATATCATAAAACATAAGTGCGGCGTAAATGGATAAAGCATTTTTGTGATTGATATTAATGAATCTTTCATAATACATTTATCTTCTTCACTTTCTAATTTAAACTTTCTTAATATATTTACTAATTCCATTATTTTAGCAATAGCAGTATTAAAAGATTGTCTACGACTAATATCATCAGAAACTTGATAGATTGTTTTATGTAATATATGACACATGTTTTTTTGTTTTTTACTTAATAAATTAAAATTTATATTTCTATATTTGTGTTTTGTTTGAATGTAATCAAAAGATAATTTCCATAGTTTTTTTAAAAATCGGTAAACGCCTTTTAGTCCAGATTCACTCCATTCTAATGATGCTTCTACAGGAGCAGCGAACATAATAAATAATCGAATTGTATCGGCTCCATAATTATTTATAATTAGTTCTGGTTCAATGCCATTATTTTTAGATTTAGACATTTTAATCATTCCAGCATATATAATTTCTTTTCCCATCTTATCTTGTGCTTTAACAATTTCTCCTTTTATATTTTTTTGAATATTGACATTAGATTTATGAATCCAATTACGCTCATTATTTTTACCAATTTGATAAAATGCTTCTGATAAAACCATTCCTTGACATATTAAATTTTTTACTGGTTCATCAAATGGAACAAGTTTAAAATCACGTAACAATTTATGATAAAATCTAAAATACATGAGATGCATAATAGCATGCTCTATTCCTCCAATATATTGATCTACAGGTAACCAATATTTTGATGCTAAAGGATTAATCATTCCTTTTTTAAAATGAGGACAGGTATATCTTGCATAATACCAAGAAGACTCCATAAATGTATCAAAAGTATCTTTTTCTCGAATTGCATTTTGATGATTAACAGAAGTATTATAGTAACTAGATTGATTATTTGAAGGATTATTTAATAAATTAAAATCTTTTTTATTTTCTGGTAATAAAACAGGTAAGTCTTGTTCTGGTATTGGAACGATCTTTCCATTATTTAATGTGGCCATTGGAATAGGTGCTCCCCAGTAACGTTGTCTAGATATACACCAATCTTGTAATTTATAAACAATTTTTGTTTTTATCTTTTTTTCTTCTGATAATTTTTTTTTTATTTGTTTAGTTGCATCATCATAATTAAGCTGATCAAACTCCCTCGAGTTAATTAATTTTCCTTTTTCAGGAAAAAATTTTTTTTCAACTAATTTTATATTTTTTTTAGTAGATTTCTGAATAACATATTTAATTTTTAGATTATTTTTTATAGCAAAGTTCCAGTCGTTTTCATTGTGTCCGGGAACTGACATAACTGCCCCGGAACCATAACCATTAATAACAAAATTTGCTATCCAAATAGGTATTTTTTTTTGTGTTATAGGATGAACAGCAAACATGTTAGTATTTATTCCTTGAAATTTTATTTTTTCTATTTCCTCTCTAGAAAAATTTGCATTGTTTTGTTTTTCGATAAATTGTTTTAGTGTTTTGTTTTTTTTTGAAAGATATATAGAAAACTTGTTAAAAGGAGATATCGCAATATATGTAACCCCCATTATAGTATCTATTCTAGTAGTGAATATTTTAATTTTTTTGTTGGTGTTTTGGATGTTAAAAAAAATTTCAAATCCTTTTGATCTGCCAATCCAATTTTTTTGCATATTTTTTACTTTTTCAGGCCAGTTTTTTAATTGATCTAAATCTTTATATAAAGATTCTGCATAATGTCTAATTTTTATAAACCATTGCGGTATTTTTTTTATTTCAATAGTACTTTGACATCTCCAGCAGCAACCATTAATAACTTGTTCATTCGCTAATACAGTTTTATCATGAGGACACCAATTTATAAAACTATTTTTTTTATAAACTAATTTTTTTTTATATAATTGAATAAAAAACCATTGTTCCCATTTATAATATTCTGGATTACACGTAGTTATTTCTCTATCCCAATCATAACTAAAACCTAGTAACTCCAGCTGTTTTTTCATATATGCAATATTTTTATATGTCCAAGATGATGGTTCTATATTGTTTTTAATAGCGGCTTCTTCTGCAGGTAATCCAAATGCATCCCAACCAATAGGTTGTAAAACGTTTTTTCCTAACATCCTCTGATATCTTGCAATGACATCGCTAATAGTATAATTTCTAACATGTCCCATATGCAGTCTTCCAGATGGATACGGGAGCATAGGAAGGCAATAATACTTTTCCTTTGTATTATCTTCATAAACATGAAAAGTTTTATTATCTTTCCAGTATTTTTGCACATATTTTTCAATATTTTTCGGGCAATATTCTTGTTCCATAATTTTTCTCTAGAATAATTTTTATATTTTTTTAAAATAGATAAAAATTTTAATTTTATAAAAAAGATAAAACATTGTTTTTAATCAATTTTAAATAAGCGATTAAAATTTTAGATTCATTTGTATTAAAAATAATTTTTATGAATATAAATATCTTAAATAAACATAAGATAATAAGATATTTTTTATGTTTTATTTTAAAGTTTTATTTTCTGGAATAGTGACATGTATTTGTATGATTTTTCTGCTATCTGCTGAAGATATCTTAAAATTGTATCCATTGATATTAATGTCCTCTCCATAACTAGGCAAATGTCCAAATGCTTTCATTACTAATCCACCAACAGTGTCTACTTCTTCGCTGCTAAAATGAGTCTTAAAAAAATCATTGAATTCTTTTATTTCGGTAAGTGCTTTGATAGAAAATATATTTTCTTGTAATTTACGAATGTTTATTTTTTCTTCTTCATCGTACTCATCTTCAATTTCTCCAACTATTAATTCTAAAATATCTTCTATGGTTACTAATCCAGAAACTCCTCCAAATTCATCTATTACTATTGCCATATGTGTTCTTTTTAAACGAAATTCTTTTAACATTTGATCCACATATTTACTTTCAGGAACAACGACTGCTGGTCTTAATACATTTTTAATATGAAAATCTTTATTTGAGTTTTTCATAAATGATAATAAATCTTTTGCTATCAAAAACCCTTCTACATAGTTTTTATCGCTATTCATTACTGGAAAACGTGAATGTGCAGATTCTAAAATGATATCAAGACATTTATTTAAATTATAATTTAATTTTAATATTATCATTTGTGTTCTAGGTATCATTATTTCTTTAATTTTTTTCTTTGCAATATGTATTACACCTTCTAACATATCACATGTATCTTGATCAATTAGTTCATTTTGTTCCGAATCTCTAATTAACGCGAGTAATTCTTCTCTATTTTTAGGTTCATCATGAAATATATGATTTAATAAAATAGAAAAAAAACCTTTTTTGTTAATTTTTTCTAAGCTTTTTGCATCTTTTTCACTCATAATATTTAGTTATCTATTTTAAAAATATATTTTACTATTCTATGTTAGAAAATCTTAGGTTAAAATAATTTTTGTCAATAATTATTAATTTTTTAGTAATATGGTTCGTCATAATTTAAAGATAACATGATTTTATTTTCTATTTTTTCCATAATTTCTTGTTCTTTACAATTTTTGTGATCATATCCTAATAAATGCAGAACACCATGTATAATCATATGGGCCCAGCGAGATTCTAATGTTTTCTTGTATTGTATAGATTCTTTTTCTATAATTTTTTTACACAAAACTAAATCCCCTAATAATCTTATATTTTTCTGTATAAAAAAATTTAATTGAAAAGATAGAATATTTGTCGAACAATTTTTTCCTCTGTATTTGAAATTTAAATTTTTTATTTCTGTTTCATCTACTATTCTAATAGTAATAATGGTAATGTTTTTTTTGTATAATACTTTTCTTATCCATTTCTCAAACATTATTTTTTTTGGTATTTTTTTTTTATTTTTACAATTTATTTGTATGTTTAAAATAAAACAATTTTTTTTTTCATATATTTTTTATAATAAAGTGCCATTCAAAATATGAGTATGTACTTCATTTATTTTAACTTTAACGAATTGGCCAATCGTTTTTCGTGGTCCATAGAAATTAACAATTCTATTGTTTTCTGTTTTTCCATATAATTGTCTAGGATTTTTTTTTGACTCACCTTCTACTAAAATATGTTGCTGGCTTCCCAGCATTTTTCTACTCCAAGACATGGTTTGTTTACTAATACAGTTTTGTAATATATACAAACGTTCTTTTTTTTCTTGAAGATCAATTTCATCTTTCATTTCTGACGCGGGTGTTCCTGGTCGACTTGAATATATGAAGCTATAACTCATATCAAAATTAATTTTTTTTATAAAATTGATAGTTTCTTCAAAATCTTCTTTAGATTCCCCTGGAAAACCGACAATAAAATCAGAACTAATTTGAATGTTTGGACGTGCTTTGACTAGTTTTTCAATGATTTTTTCATATTCCTCAGTAGTATATGATCTTTTCATAAGTTGTAATATTTTATTAGAACCGCTCTGTGCAGGCAAATGTAAAAAACTAACTAATTTGGGCGTATCTTTGTATACTTCAATAATATCGTCACTAAATTCAAGTGGATTACTTGTGGTAAAACGAATCCTTTCAATTCCATCTATTTCAGCAATCAATCGTAATAATTCAGAAAAAAAACAAATTTTTCCATCAAAAGTTGGGCCTTCATATGCATTTACATTTTGTCCTAATAAATTAATTTCTTTTATACCATTTTCAGCTAAATTTGTGATTTCAAATAAAATATCGTCAGACGGTCGACTAATTTCTTTTCCTCTTGTATATGGTACTACACAGAATGAACAATATTTATTACAACCTTCCATGATGGAAACAGATGCTGTATATCCTGTACTTTTGTTTGGTAAAAAATAATTAAATTTATCTAATTTAGGAAAACTAATATCAATAACAAATTTTTTGTTTTTTTCTGCTTCATCAATCATTTTAGGTAATTTATGTAAACTTTGAGTACCAAATATAATATCTACATATCTAGATCTTTTAAAAATTTCTTCGCCTTCTTGTGTTGCTACGCAACCGCCAACAGCGATAATAATATTAGAGTTTTTATCTTTTAATTTTTTCCATCTTCCTAATTGGTGAAAAAGTTTTTCTTGAGCTTTCTCTCTTATTGAACAAGTGTTTAAAATTAAGATATCTGCTTGCTCACAGTTTTCAGTAATTAAATATTGACCTGTACTTTCTAAATTTTTTGTTATCATAGACGAATCATATTCATTCATTTGACAACCCCAAGTCTTAATATATATATTTTTCATTTTTTTAATTATATTAATCCTATTTTTAAAATACTTTATTTGAATAAAGAAATGAATTATTAAGATTTTATACAGATATTTCGCCGCGAATGGCAGGATGAGGATTATAATTAATAATTTTAAAATCTTCAAAAACATAATCAAACAATGAATTAGGTTTTTTTAATATTATTAATTGTGGTAATTTTCGAGGATTTCGAAGAAGTTGTTTTTTAGCTAATTCAAGATGATTTTTATACAAATGAATATCACCACCTGTCCATATAAATTCATCAACTTCAAAATTACACTGTTGTGCTATCATATGCGTAAGCATGGCATAACTTGCTATATTGAATGGTAACCCCAGAAAAACATCACAAGAACGTTGATACAATTGACAACTTAATCTATTTTGAAATACATAAAATTGAAATAATGCATGACAAGGAGGTAAAGACATTTTATCTATTTCTCCAACATTCCAACTGCACACTAATATTCTACGAGAATTAGGATCTTTTTTTAATTTTTTTATTACGTTTTTTATTTGATCAATTTTTTTTCCATCTGATGCATTCCAACTTCGCCATTGTTTTCCATAAATAGGACCAAGATTTCCAAATTGATCAGCCCAATTATTCCAAATAAATATTTTATTTTCATTCAAATATTTAATATTAGTTTCTCCTTTGAGAAACCACAAAAGTTCATGAATAATAGCGGGTGTATGACATTTCTTTGTTGTAACAAGAGGAAATCCTTTTCTTAAATTAAATCTTATATTATGTCCGAAAATAGATAGTGTTCCTGTACCAGTGCGGTCGTTTTTTAATTTTCCATATTTAATTATTTTTTTTATTAACTGTAAGTATTTTTTCATAACGTCTCAAAATTAGATTTTTTGTAAAAAGATATAAATATAATAATTAATCCAAATATAATCATTGGAATTGATAAAATTTGACCCATTGTAATACAATTTTGAATTAGCCCAATTTGAGGATCAGGTTCTCGAAATACTTCAGAAATAATTCTTAATATTCCATAGCTCACTAAAAATAAACCGCTACTACTTCCTATAGGTCTTGTTTTTTGATTATATAAGTATATTATTAAAAACAGCAAAACTCCTTCTAAAATGCATTCATAAACTTGAGAAGGATGACGAGGTAATGTTCCATATTTTTCTATTATTGATTGTAATTGGGGAAATTTTAATGCTAGTGCTAAATCTTGATTTTTTGTGCTATGAAAAAGTACTGCATATGGAAAATTAATCGCGATACGTCCATATAATTCTTCGTTAATTAAATTTCCTAATCTTCCAGCGCCTAAACCAAAAGGCGTTAGAGCAGTTACTAAGTCTGAAAGAATAAAAATTTTAATTTTGTGTTTTATAGAAATATAATACATGCTAATAATTGCCCCTATTAACCCTCCATGAAAAGACATACCACCTTCCCAAACATGCAATATACATAACATATGTTTAGAAAAATATGAAAAATTATAAAAAATTATATATCCTATTCTACCTCCAATGCAAGAACCTAAAAAAACAGTGTATAGAAAAGATTCTATTTTGATTTTTTTTGTTTTTTTTTAACAATTTTTTTCCATATAAAAGAGCGAAAATAAAACTAATAACATACATAAGACCATACCAGCGAGCAGTAAAAGGACCAATAGAAAAAATAATGGGATTAATTTTTGGAAAAATAATGTACATATTTTACTCTCTTTTTATAAATACCTCTAAAAATGTATTATTGTTCTAAACTTAATAGTTCTTTAAAAGTTTGTCTTCTTCTGATAGTTTTAAAAGTATTATTTTCTATTAATATTTCTTGAATAAGCGGTCTAGTGTTATAATTAGATGACATAGATGCGCCATATGCGCCTGTATCGTGAAAAATTAAATAATCTCCTATTTTCATTAATGGTAATTGCCTAGTTTCTATATGACCACCTTCTTTTTGTGTAAAGATATCTCCTGATTCACATAGTGGACCTGCTACTATTGTTTCAATGGTTTTATTTTCGTCAATCTCTCGATTGTTTGACGGGATTATAGATATATGGTGATAACTCCCATACATAGTCGGTCTCATCAAATCATTGAATCCTGCATCAATTAAAACAAAATTTTTGTTCCCCATTTTTTTAATTGCTCTTACTTGCGATACTAATATTCCTGATTCTGCAACTAAAAATCTACCTGGTTCGATTTCTAATTGAATGGGTTTTTTTAAAAATTGAGAAATTTTTACTCTTGCTTTATTCCATAAAGCAAAATATTTTTCCACGTCAATAGGTTCTTCGTTGAATCGATAAGGTATTGGTAAACCACCTCCAGCAGAAATATATGTTATTTTTTGATTTATTTGAATTACACTTTGTAGCATTGCATGACAAACTTTTTTTAAATGTTTATAATTTACACCAGAGCCAATATGCATATGTAAACCAATAAGTTTTAAATTATATTTTTTTATAATAGGTATAGCTAAATGAGGATCCCAAATTCCATGTTTACTATTTTCTCCTCCAGTATTAGTTTTTTTACTGTGACCATAACCAAACTTAGGATTAATTCGTAACCAAATACGATGACCAGGGGAAATACTTCCTAATTGTTTTAACATATCTAATGAACCTGCATTTACTGGAATATTATATTTAATAATTTCAGACAATGTTTCTTGGTCAAATAAATCCGCAGTAAAGACAATTTCATCGCTGTTTTTTTTAAATCCAGCTGCTAAAGCTCGTTTAATCTCTCCTAATGATACAGCATCTACTTTCAAATTATTTTCTCTCATTAATTTGAGAATATGAATATTAGAACAAGCTTTTTGAGCAAATCTAATAATATCAAATTTTTTTAATAATTGAATTTTATCATTAATGATATTTGCGTCATAAATCCAAAATGGGGATTGATATTTTTTTATAAGATATTTTATATTTTTAATGTTCAGATTACTTTTAGTTTGATAAATGAGTTGAGGCATTTTTACTCCTGTTAAATTTTAAACATATATATTAATTATAAAAACATAATTTTTTACTTTAAAGGTGAACGTAAAGCAGGGAATAAAATAACTTCTCGAATGCTTTTTTGATTAGTTAATATCATAATCAAACGATCTATACCAATTCCTAATCCTGAAGTAGGAGGCAAGCCATATTGAAGTGCTTCTATATAATCCGCATCATAAAAAATGCTTTCATTTTCTTCTTTTTCTTTCATTTTTATTTGGTTTAAAAACCTATTTTTTTGATCTTCTGGATCATTTAATTCTGAAAATCCATTACCTATTTCATATCCTGCAATAAATAATTCAAATCTATCAGTAATTTGTGGATTAACATTGTTACGTCTAGCTAATGGAGATACTTCTACAGGATATTCAGTAATAAAAGTTGGTTGAATTAAATTTTTTTCTACTGTTTTTTCAAAAATTTCATTTTCTATTTGACCTATACTCCAGGTTTCTTTTATTTCTATGTTGATATTATTTGCAATTTTTTTAATTTTTTTTAAGTTTTTTAAATCAGAAAGAGAAATATTTGGATTGAATTTCAAAATAGCTTCTTTCATGGTTAATTTAGAAAAAGGTGTATTGAAATTTATATAATATTCTTTATATTTGATTATATTAGTATTAAATAAATCGCTTACTATTTTTTGTAATAATTTCTCTGTAAAATTCATCATATATCGATAATCAGAATAAGCGATATATGCTTCTATCATAGTAAATTCAGGATTATGTTTAGTAGAAACTCCTTCGTTTCTAAAGTTTCGATTTAATTCAAAAATACGTTCAAATCCACCAATAATTAATTTTTTTAAATATAGCTCTGGCGCTATTCTTAAGTACATTGTTTTATTTATTTCATTATGATGAGTTTTAAAAGGGCGAGCAGAAGCACCACCAGGAATATTATGTAGCATCGGAGTTTCTACTTCTAAAAATTTTTTTTCCAACATAAACGTGCGAATTAATTGAATAATATTTGATCGATTTTTAAAAATATTATATATTTGGCTGTTACTAATTAAATCTAAATATCTTTTTCTGTAACGTTTCTCTTGATTTAATAATCCGTGAAATTTATCAGGAAAAGATTTTAACGATTTTGTAAGTATTGTAATATTTTTAGTATAAATAGACAATTCTTGTGTTTGTGTTTTAAATAAGTAACCGTCTACACCTAAAATATCTCCAATATCGAATTTTTTAAAATGTTCATGATAAAATTTAGATGTAACTGATTTTTCTTGTATATATACTTGTATTTGTCCTTCTATGTCTTGTAATATAAAAAAAGCAGCTTTTCCCATAATTCTTTTTTTAACCATACGACCAGCAATAGCGACTTGAACATTCATTTGTTTAAGTTCATGACTTGTTTTTTTTCCGTATGTTTTATGAATTTTAATAGAATTTATATTTTTTTTAAAATTATTTGGGTAAGAAAATCCATTTTTTTTCATTTCAATTAATTTTTCTTTTCTTATTTTCTTTTCTTTTGACATTTCAACCTCTATAATCCTAATATTAAGCTGTGTTCGATAAAATCATCTAAATCACCATTTAACACAGATTGTATATCATGTTTTTCTACACCTGTTCTAATATCCTTAATTTTTGAATGATCTAATATATAAGAACGTATTTGATGGCCCCAACTAATATCTGATTTATTATCTTCTATTTTTTTTTGCTTTTTTATTTTTTTTTGATTTTGTAATTCATATAATTTTGATTTCATTTGTTTCATTGCTTGTTCTTTATTTTTATGCTGAGATCTATTGCTTTGACATTGAGTAACAAGATTAGTAGGGATATGAGTGATTCGGACTGCAGATTCTGTTCGATTCACGTGTTGACCACCCGCTCCAGAAGCTCTATATACATCTATTCTTAAGTCAGATGAATTAATTTCAATATTAATTTTTTCTTCTATGTCTGGATATATAAAAACTGAGCTAAATGATGTATGCCTTCTATTTCCTGAGTCAAATGGACTTTTTCTAATAAGACGATGAATTCCAGTTTCAGTTCTCAACCATCCAAAAGCATATTCTCCAAATACTTGAACTGTAGCGTATTTAATTCCAACTATTTCACCAATAGATTCTTCAATAATTTCAGTTTTAAATCTTTTTTTATCGCACCATTTTAAATACATTCTTAATAATATTTTTGACCAATCTTGTGCTTCTGTTCCTCCAGATCCAGATTGTATATCAATATAACAATTGCAATTGTCATATTTTTTTGAAAACATACGATAAAATTCAAGTTTTTTAATTTTTTCTTCTATTTTTTCTACTTCTGTAATAATATCTTGTATGACTGTATTGTCTTTTGTTTCTTTAGCTAACTCTACAAAAATATTTGTTTCTTTTAATTGTGCTTCAATTTTGTTTATATTATCGACAATTATATTTAATAAGTTTTTTTCTTTATTTAATTTATATATAGATTCTTTTTTTTTCCATGTCTCAGGTTTTAATAATTCTAAATCGATTTCTAAAATTCTTAATTTTTTTGAATTATAGTCAAAGATACCTCTTCAAATCATTTTTCCGATGATTTAACGTTTTAATTTGATTGTTTATTGTATTAATATCTATCATAATTTTTTGTTCTTCTAAAAATTTACAAATAATGATTTATAAGATGTTTTGAATATAAAAATTAATTTTTTCTATTATATATTTAATTTTATAAATTTATTTGTTTTTAATTAATATATTTTACTAATGCTCAGGAAAATAATGTCACTATTTAATTTTTCAAAAAATGTTGTTTATTCATCAATTCAATTACCTTTAACATTAATTTCTCTTGAAAAATGGTCTATTATCTATATAGATGGTTTTGATAGTAAAAAATTTCTTCAAAATCAATTAACAATTGACCTTGATTCTTTAAAAAAAAGACATCATAAAATATGTGCTTATTGTAATTTAAAAGGTAGAGTCTATAGCACTATTTTGTTATTTCATTATAGAAAAGGATACGCTTGCATTATAAAAAAAAGTTTATTTGATTTACAAATACAAGAATTTAGAAAATATACTGTTTTTTTAAAGGTTCAAATACATCAATTAAATGATATATTTTTATTAGGATTATCTGGAAGAAATTCTAAGCTGTTTTTATCCGAACAATTTAAAGAAATACCAGATGATAGTGCACCTGTAGTTTCCAATAAAGAAATAACTATGCTTTGGTTTTCAAATCCATGTGAACGATTTTTATTAGTTTTATCTTTAAAAAATTTTTTATTATTTAAGGAAAAAATTAATAGAAAAATTTTACTTAATAACAGCAAACAATGGATTGCATTAGATATGGAAGCAGGATATCCCATTATTGGAAAAACTATGTCTCAAAAATTCTTACCACAATCTGTTAATTTAGATAAGCTTCAAGCAATCAGTTTTAATAAAGGATGTTATTATGGCCAAGAAATAATATCTCGAGTTTTTTATAAAAATTTAAATAAGCATGCATTGTATTTGTTATCAAGTAAAGAAACAATAAATCCTAAAATTGGTTCAGTTATCGAAACAAAAGTATTAAATAATTGGTTAAGAATCGGTTTTTTATTATCAGTAGTTAATGTATATTCTAACGAAACTTGGATACAAGCAGTACTGAATAAATCTATAAATATTCAAAATATTTTTAGAATTTATGGATTTGAAACAATTTTTTCAATTAAAAATTAATATTTTTTAAAACATTTTAATTTTATTATATAATATTTAGTATTAATTAAAAAATTTATTTAAAATTCAGAAGATACTTTTAAAAACATTATGTCACAAGGTATTCTTTTTATTATTTCAGCTCCTAGTGGAACAGGAAAGTCAAGCTTAATTAAGGGATTATTAAAAACAAAATGTTTTTATAACATTCAAGTGTCTATATCTCATACTACTAGGATTATGAGACCTGGTGAATGTCATGGGAAACATTATTATTTTATATCTAAAAAAGAATTTAGATTCATGATTAAACAAAAATCTTTTTTAGAATATGCAAAAGTATTCAACAATTATTATGGAACTTCACGTAAATTCATTGAAAAAATGTTAATTTCTGGAATTGATGTTTTTCTTGATATTGATTGGCAAGGAGCAAATCAAATTAGATATAAAATACCGAATGCAAGAAGTATTTTTTTGCTTCCTCCATCCAAAGATATATTATATAAAAGATTGCGTTCAAGAGGTCAAGATAGTGATACAGTTATTTCAAAGAGAATGGAAAAAGCTGTAGATGAAATGAATCATTATTCAGAGTATGATTATTTGATTATTAATGATAATTTTGAAAAAGCTATAAATGATTTGAAAACCATTATTATCGCTGAACATTTATGTTTATTGCATCAAAAAAAGAAGCATAATGTATTAATTTCTGAATTGTTAAGAACCTGATTTTTCAAAGAGAAAATTATTTAAAAGTAATTTTCAGATCATTTAATATGAATATATTTTTTAATTCTTAATTATTTATATAATTCTATTGAAAAAATAGAATTATATAATTAATAAAAATTTTTAAAATTTAATATTTTTAATTAATTAAATTATTTTTACTTCTATTTGATTTTTTTCGTTCATTTTCTTTCAAATATCGTTTACGTAAACGTATTGCTTTAGGTGTAATTTCAACTAATTCATCGTCATTAATAAATGATAATGCTTCTTCTAAAGTAAATTTTTTATAAGTGGTTAAAATTATAGCTTCATCAGTTCCGGAAGCTCTCATATTAGTTAGTTTTTTTCCTGTTAAACAATTTACCGTTAAATCGTTAGAACGATTATGTAATCCTATTATTTGGCCTTCATATACTTCAGTTCCATGCCCTAAAAATAATTTACCTCTTTCCTGTAAATTAAATAAAGCAAATCCGACAGCAATTCCTTTTCCGTTAGAAATTAAAACACCGTTTTTTCTTTGCCCAATTTCATTTTTTTGTTTTTTTGAATAATGACTAAAAGATGTATAGTATATTCCAGTTCCAGAAGTTACACTCATAAATTCGGAACGAAAACCTATTAACGCCCTACTTGACATAATGTACTCAAGACGCACTCTTTTATTTTGATCTATAAACATATTTTTTAATTCACCTTTTCTTTCTCCTATGAACTGCATAATACTTCCTTGGTGTTTTTCTTCAATATCTAAAGTTAGATATTCAAAAGGTTCTTGTAAAACACCATCTATTTCACGTAAAATAATTTTTGGGCGAGAAACTTCTAGTTCAAACCCTTCACGTCGCATATTTTCAATTAATATAGATAAATGTAGCTCGCCTCGTCCGGATACAGAAAAAATGTTAGCATCTTTTGTTTCTTTTATTTGTAAAGCAACATTATGCATAGTTTCTTTTTTTAATCTTTTTAATATTTGACGAGATGTAATATATTTTCCTTCTTTTCCAGATAAAGGTGATGTATTCACTGAAAAAAACATACTAACTGTAGGTTGGTCGATATTTAATATCGGAAGAGGTTTTAAACTTTCTGGATGACAAATTGTATCAGAAATATTTAGTTTATTAATTCCTGTAATAGCAATTATATCTCCAGCTTCTCCTTTTTCTACTTCTATGCGTTTTATTCCAAAATAGTTTAGTACTTTGCTAATTTTCCCATTTTTATAATTGCCTAAACTATCAATAACAGTAACTAGATCATTATTCTTTATTGAACCTTGCTTAATTCTTCCTACACCTATCAATCCTAGATAATTGTCATAATCAAGTTGTGAAATCTGCATTTGAAATTTTTCATTAGGATCTACATCAGGTACGGGCACGTATTTAATGATTGCTTCATATAGCGGTGTCATGTTATTTTCTAATTTAAGATAATTTAATCCAGAAGTGCCAAAAATTGCAGAGGTATATATAATTGGAAAGTCAAGCTGTTGATCATTAGCATCAAGACTCACAAATAAATCAAAAACCTGATTTACAACCCAATTGGGACGAGAATTTTTTCGGTCAACTTTATTGATCACTAAAATAGGATTAAGACCGTATTTAAAAGCTTTTTGAGTGACAAATCTCGTTTGAGGCATTGGACCATCTAAAGCATCTACTACTAGTAAAACTGAGTCTACCATAGACATAACTCGTTCTACTTCGCCACCAAAATCGGCATGACCAGGTGTATCTACGATATTTATTTTATATTCTTTCCATTTTATGGAAGTATTCTTAGATGTTATTGTAATACCTCTTTCTTTTTCTAAGTCATTGGAGTCCATAATGCGTTCGGTTTTTTCTTCATGTTTTTTAAAAGCACCTGATTGCTGTAATAATTGATCAACTAATGTAGTTTTTCCGTGATCAACATGTGCTATAATAGCAATATTTCTTATTTTTTGATGCATGTTTTCTCCTTTAAAGTTCTGCTTGTTAAAAATGTAGATATGCTTTAAATCTTTTTGATAAAGTATTAGAAAAGATTAAATTTTGAGGATTATTTTTTTTAATACCAATTAATAAAAAAATTATATTTTTTAACATACAAAATAAAACTTTTTAATGGATTTTTTAAAAGTTAAGGTTAAATTGTGAGTATTATATATAATAAAACTTTTTTTTTAAAAAGTGTTTCTAAAATTTCTGATATAAATATTGAACATGGAATTGAAATAGCTTTTATTGGATATTCTAATTCAGGAAAATCTAGTGCTATTAACTCTTTAACAAATCAAAAAAAACTAGCTAGATCTAGTAAAAAACCTGGTCGAACTCAATTAATTAATTTTTTTCAAGTTATTTCAAATTTTAGAATAGTTGATCTTCCTGGCTATGGTTATGCTAAATGTCCGATGTCAATTAAATTAAAATGGCAAAAATTAATATATAATTATTTAAAAAAAAGAAAACCTTTAAAAGGTTTAGTTTTTTTAATGGATATTAGGTATCCTTTGAAAATTTATGATCAATACATTATTAATATAGCTATAAACCAGAATATACCTATTTTTATATTGTTAAGCAAATGTGACAAGCTTACATTAACCCAACAGAAAAAACAATTTCAAATTGTCTATACAAAATTGAAAATTTTTTTACAAGACGTCCATATAGAATTATTTTCATCATTTAAAAAAATAGGTATTTCCAAATTACAATCTCAATTAAATATTTGGTATAAACAGTATAAATAGTTTTAAAATGAATTATTATGACTGTTTTTTTTGCTTAATATTATATTTTTTAATTGTATTAGATAATTTTTTAAAACATATTTCTTCTAAAATAATATCATCAGAACCAATATAAATAGGGACATCTAATTTTATTTTGGCTAATTTATATGAAAGAAAAGCAGTATCTTTATAAATTTTTAGTTGATTTGATATATTTTTGGCATTTCTTAAAGATAAAAGTTTTATTTTTTCTATGTTATTATAAATGTTTTGAATATTTGAAAATGTTTGCAGTAAAAATAGCGCAGTTTTTATACCTATTTTAGGAACTCCTGGAATATTATCAGATTTATCTCCCATCAATGCTAAAAGATCAATAAATTCTTGAGGATTAATACCGTATTTTTTCTTTATTTTTTTAGGTGTAATAATTTCATTATTACTTGTATTCAATATACTAATGTTATTTGTTAGAAGTTGTATCATATCTTTATCATGACTTACGATTAATACTTTTTCTCCACATTCTTCAAGCTTACATGCAAAACTACCAATAATATCATCTGCTTCTATCCCAGGAATTCTTAGAGTTTTAATTCCAATATTTTTTAATATATGCAAAAGAGGTTTTATTTGGATATAAAGTGCATTAGGCATTTTAGGTCTATTATTTTTATATGCATTAAATATTTTATTTCTGAAAGTCTTTTCAGATGAATCAAATATAATAATAATTTTTTTTGAATTGTAGCACTTTAACAAAATATTCTTTATTGTTTTTAATATACCATATATTGCTCCATATGGATTTTCTTGATTCTTTTCAAAAAATTGGAACGTAAAATATGATCGATATAAATATAAAGTTCCATCTATTATAATTACTGGTTTGTTTTTTATATGATACATTTTTTCCTTATATTAATTTCAGCATATTATTACATACTTAGGGAGGTTATTAAAAATGCTTTTCATTGCAAAATAATTTCTATCAAGCAGATCTTTATAACAAAATTATATTATATAAAATTAATTAATAAAAAATTAGTTTTTATTATTTTTTAGTAACAAAAATTTAATTAATTCTATATAGTTTTTTGAAAAATGATTTTTAAATAACGTTTCTAATTTGGAATATTTAATAGTATATTTTCCATTGATTAACATAGCGGGAACATAATTTAAGTCTATCTTTTTTATTTCTTTGTTATTTTTTTGAACTAATATCTTGACAAGAAAGCTATTCCAAAATTGATCATATTTACGAATACTTATTCCTGTTTTTTCTAGAAATATAGCTCTAATATCATCAATATTATTTAACGTATGACTTTCTTGAACTCCTTTAAAGATAGGTATTATTATTTTTTCTTCAACTCCCATTTGTTCAGCTATTATCCATGTTTTTGTTAAAATTTCTCCGAGTTCTCCACCTAAAAAATTCACATGATATGTTTTTATTTTAATATTTTGATTTATTTTTTTTCGTATTAATTTTCTAATATTATATGTTTTTTCAAGGTCATAACAATATGGGCATAAAAAAGAAAAAAATTGTATTATTTCAGGTGAATTAAAAATATTTTTTTTTCTTATTTTATATGCTTTTATAGGATTAAATTCTAAAGCAAAAGTAGTATAAGAAAAAAGTATGATACATAAAAAAATTATTTTTTTTTTCATTTTTTATCCAAATTGATCTTTTAATGCTTAAAAAATAAATATTATTTAAAATAATTTATTTTTAAAAATATTTTATATTTTCTTTAATATTTTTAATTCTAAGTTAAATTTAACATTTTTCAATTAAGATACATTTAAAGCAATTTTAATGAAATATAAAACGATAAAGAATAAGTTTATTCTTAAAATAAAGATAAATATTTAAAATTAATAATTAATTTATCAAAAATCTAATTTTTATAATCTAAGATAATATTACAGCTTAATATTTTACTCAGACCTTCAGAAGGAACATTATCATGTCAATTTTAAGATATTATTATATTTTAATAATTTTAAAGATAAAATATTAATTTTAGAAAATTTTATATAGCTTTATTAAATTCGATTTAATTTATATATTTTATTTTAATTTTGAAATTTATGATTAATATTTTCGCTGTAGATTAGATTTATCATTCATTCCTTTTACTATACTTAAATGTCTGATATTTATTATAATTTCTTAGATTAATCTATGTAAATTTTTATTTATTGTTAAAAAAAATCAAATTCAATGGAAAATGATATTTTTAAATTATCATGTATACAAAAACATTAAAATTGATAAGAATGTTTATCACAAATAATAACACTTGATTTTTTTAAATTAAGTAAAAAGAAATTTTATATAAGATAATTAAATAATAGTAGTTTTTATATTTATTTAGTTTTTCATTATTGAGCACATTACTAATATTATCTTTAACATACTGATTTACTTTAAAAATTAAGATTTTTTTAAAATTAGAAATACTTTATGATTTATGTATAATATTAAAAAATGAATTATGAAAAGATTTTAAATATATATAAATTTTAGCGATAATGCAGTTAAATTTTTTTTTAAAGATATCATTTTGTTAAATTATATTCTATCAATGATTATGATTCTAAATGGTAAAAATATGTAATATTGTTTTTGAAATTTATATAAAATAATAAATAATTTACTTAATTTATATAAATAATTCAATTTAAAAATTTGATATTTATTTGTATAAACACTCTATTTTAAGATGTTTGATAAAATAAATTTTTTAATTATATAAAAGTGTTCTTATATTTACTATAATTAATAATAATCACTTGCGTTCGATTTTTATATATTTAAATTACACTTATTTTAGCATAAAAATATAATTTTTTATTAAATAATATAAAATTCATCTGTATCAAATTATTTAATAAATTTATTTGTCATTTTTTATTTATTTAAAAATTAAATTATCCTGATATTTTTGAAATTTTTATATGTAATAAAATTTTTAGAATATTAAAATTATATATAATTTTTGAAATAAACACTTAATATTTTAGTTAAAAAAAAGAAATTTCTACTATTTATTTTGCGTTTTTTAATTATCTTATTTTATGAAAATAAATGTGTAATTTATATTTTATAGTATATTAGTAAAAAATCGGATTAATTTACTAAGTAAAAAGAAAATAAATTTTTATATTAATATTTTTCTAGTTTTTAAAAATATTTAGAACATGATTTAATTTTCATTTTTATGTAAAGTTTTAGTTTTTTATTAGTAGCTAAAGATCGATAATTTCTGTAAATTATATTAAATTAGTTATTCTAATTTTAATTTAATGAAATTTAGGTATTTAGTATAATGAATAATGCAAATCCTTTCGATTTTATGTTTCCATTAAGTTTAGAGAAAATAGAGATTTTAAAAAAAATTGAAGAAAATTGTTCTAACCTTCAATTTGCTTGGCTTTCGGGGTATTTTTGGAATTTAGCGCATCAAGATCTTTCTAATCTTAAAAAAAATAAAAACATATTCTCTTTAGAGAAAAAAAAAATAGATAATCATGTAATTACAATTATATCAGCTTCTCAAACTGGTAATGCTAGAACGCTTTCAGAGCGTTTAAATAAGTATTTAAATGAGAATAATAAAAAAACTCACTTGGTTAATGCTGCTGATTATAATTTTAAAAAAATTAAAGATGAAAGGTGTTTAATACTAATAATTTCTACTCAAGGTGAAGGAGAACCTCCTGAAGAAGCTTTATCTTTATATAAATTTATTATGTCTAAAAGAGCACCTAAATTAAACAATTTAAAGTATAGTATATTTGCATTAGGAGATAGTTCTTATAATCTTTTTTGTCAAGCTGGAAAAGATTTTGATAAAAGGATAAATGAATTAGGAGGTAGAAATTTGCTTCATAGGTTAGATGTTGATATTGAATATGAAGACGATTATATTCAATGGTCTAAAAAATTATTAACTAGCCTTGAAAAAATAGATATGTCCTCTCGTTCTTCTAATTTGTTAAAAGAAGATGTTTTTATCGATGAAATTAATACGTGCACAAAATATAATCCTGGTATAGCAAAAATTATAACTAATCAAAAAATTACTGGTCGAAATTCAACTAAAGATGTTCGTCACATTGAATTAGATATTAGTGATTTAAACGTGAAATACACACCAGGAGATGCATTAGGAGTATGGTATCAAAATGATAATAATTTAGTACAAAAATTTTTGAAATTGTTATCTATAAATGCATCTGACATAATTAATATTAAAAATAAAAAAATAAATATTGTTGATGCTCTAAAAAATAATTTTGAATTGACTAGTAATACAAAAAACATTGTAAAAAAATATGCGGATATCACACAAAACAAATTTTTAAAAGAAATTGCATCGCATGAAAAAGAATTAGAAAATTATATAAAAAATACTCCTTTAATTAATATGATTAGTGATTATCCTAAAAAAATTTCTTCTCAAAAACTTATCAATATTCTTCGTCCGTTAACTCCCAGATTATATTCTATTTCTTCTTCACAAGATGAAGTTGAAAATGAAATTCATATTACAGTTGGTGTTGTAAAAAAAATTATATCTGGTTGCTTGCATTTAGGTGGGGCATCAGGTTATTTATCGCAACTATTAAATATTGATGATCCAGTGAAAATTTTTATTGAGCGAAATAATAATTTTCGATTACCTAAAAATACAGAAGCACCAATTATTATGATCGGATCAGGAACTGGAATAGCTCCATATCGATCATTTATGCAGCAACGAGATAACGATGGTTCGACTGGAAAAAATTGGATTTTTTTTGGAAATCCTAATTTCACTGAAGATTTTTTATATCAAATAGAGTGGCAAAAGTATTTAAAAAAAGGTCTGCTCACTAAGATCACTTTAGCATGGTCAAGAGATCAAGAAGAAAAAATATATGTACAAAACAAAATAAAAGAATATGGAAAGGAAATATGGAGCTGGATAGAAGAAAATGCATACATATATATATGTGGCAACGCTTCTAAAATGGCAAAAGATGTAGAAAAAGCTTTATTAGAGATTATTAGTCAAAATGGAAACATGAGCACAGAAGATTCTAATGAATTTTTAAATAATTTGCGTTTAAAAAAACGCTATCAAAGAGATGTATATTAATGACAAAAAATTTTAAACAATTATCTTCAAATCTTACTAAAGAAGAGCATATTAAAAAAAATAGTAATTATCTTCGAGGCACGATTTCAGATGATTTAAAAAATCAAGTGACTAATAGCTTTAGTGGAGATAATGTTTCACTAATCCGTTTTCACGGTATGTATCAACAAGATGATCGTGATCTTCGTATAGAGCGTAACGAGCAGAAACTAGAGTCTCGTTATGCTATGATGCTGCGCTGCAGGCTACCTGGTGGAGTTATATCATCTAAACAATGGATAAAAATTGACTCATTCGCTAGCACAAATACTTTGTATAAAACTATTAGATTAACTAATCGCCAAACTTTTCAATTGCATGGAATTTTAAAAAAAGATTTAAAAAACATTCACCAAATACTCCATCAAATAGGTTTGGATTCTTTAGGAACAGCTAATGATGTAAATAGAAATGTACTCTGTACATCTGATCCTATGCAATCTGAAGTTCATCAAGAGTGTTATGAGTGGGCTCAAAAAATTTCTAATTTTTTATTGCCGCATACGAAAGCCTATGTAGAAATCTGGTTAGATCAAAAAAAAATTCTTAGCACTGATCATGAGCCTATTCTCGGAAAGACTTATTTACCAAGAAAATTTAAAACAACAGTGGTTATACCACCTCACAATGATGTAGATTTATATGCAAATGATATGAATTTTATAGCTATTGTAGAAAATAAAAAAATAATAGGCTTTAATGTATTGATAGGAGGGGGATTATCGATTACTCATGGAAATAAACAAACTTGGCCTTTTCTCGCATTAGAATTAGGATACATTGGTATCGATAAAACTCTATCTGTCGCCAAGTCGATAGTTACAACACAACGAGATTGGGGCAACCGTACCAACCGTAAAAATGCAAAAACTCGATATACTATAAAAAACTTTGGATTAAATTTATTTAAGCAAGAAGTTGAAAAAAGAGCAAATATTACTTTTGAGCCTATTCGCCCTTATTCTTTTAATACTAGAGGAGATCAAATAGGGTGGAAAAAAGATGTTAATGGCAATTGGAGTTTGACAGTATTTGTTCAAAATGGACGTATATGTGATAATGATAATCAATTGTTAAAGTCAGGATTATTAAAAATTGCAAGTATTCATAAAGGAAATTTTAGATTAACATCTAATCAGAATATAATTATTTCAGAAATATTGAGTGAAAATAAAAACAAAATTGAACAAATTGCAATATCCTACGGTTTAATTAAAAAGATCAGTAAATTGCGCGAAAATGCTATGTCATGTGTATCTTTTCCTACTTGTCCTTTAGCAATGGCAGAAGCAGAGCGGATGTTACCTAATTTTATTACTAAAGTAGAAAACATCATGTTAAAATATGGTGTAGATAATGAAATGATTATTTTACGTGTTTCAGGATGCCCTAACGGTTGCGGAAGATCTTTGTTATCTGAAATTGGTTTAATTGGAAAATCTATAGGTAGATATAATTTATATATAGGTGGTAATAAAATAGGTAATAGAATTCCTAAGATATATCAAGAAAATATAACAGAGAAGGAAATTTTAGTTCATTTAGATTTTTTAATAAAAAATTGGTCTATATATCGTCAAGAAAATGAAGATTTTGGTGATTTTGTTATTAGAAAGAAAATTGTAAAAGCAGTGATAAATCCTATTCACGATTTTTGGAATTAATAGTGAGAAAAAATGTCTGATATTGATAAAAAAAATATAAATTTGCTAAATTTTGAAAAAAAAAAAAATTTTTGTCTAAATGTAATATGTTAATATCGAAATATTCAGCAGAAGAACGTATATCTTGGGCATTTAAAAATTTACCTGGTATACATATAATGTCATCTAGTTTTGGCATTCAATCAGTTGTCTTATTACATCTTATTGTTAAGCAAAAACCAAATATTCCGATTGTATTAATTGATACAGGATATTTATTTCCTCAAACATATCATTTTATTGATTTAATTAAAAAAAAATTCAACCTAAATTTAAAAATTTTTCGATCAAATATTTCACCAGCATGGCAAGAAGCAAGATATGGAAAATTGTGGGAACAAGGATTAAAAGGCATTGATTTATATAATAAAATTAATAAGATAGAGCCAATGAATTTAGCTTTAAAGAAATTATCAGTCCAAACATGGTTTGCAGGATTACGTCAAGTACAATCTAGCAGCAGAAGTAATCTTTCATATGTTTCTATTCAAAGAGGAGTTTTTAAAATTCTTCCAATCTTAGATTGGTCTAACCATAAAATCTATGAATATATAAAAAATAATAATTTAGATAATCATCCTTTATTAGAAGAAGGTTATATATCCGTAGGAGATGTACATACTACTAAAAAATACACACCTGGCATGCGTGAAGAAGAAACACGGTTTTTTGGTTTAAAGCGTGAATGTGGATTGCATAACAATAAAGAGTGCGATTAAAACAATATTTAAATTTTATACATTAATATTTCAAGTGCTTTTAAAGTATATATGAAATATTAATGTTTGCATTTCTGCAAAGTTAATTGATAATGATTTTTAAAAATTAATATAAACTTTTTATTATATTTATAGGTTCAACGTGGACTATCTACCTGTTTTCTTAGATTTAAAAAATAAATATGTATTAGTGGTTGGTGCTGGTGAAGTTGCTTTTAATAAAATTAAGTTGTTATTATGTGCAAAAGCTGTAGTGAATATTGTTGCAAAAGATATTTGTTCAGAAATTAGATCTTTATTATTTGAAAAAAAAGTGTCTTGGATTTCTAATGAATTTCAAATATCTTATTTAAAAAATATTTTTTTAGTAATAGCAGCTACTAGTAATACTAAGTTAAATGAAAAAATTTTTAAAAAATGTAATAAATTAAAAATATTAATCAATGTAGTAGATGATCAATCAAAATGTTCTTTTATTTTTCCTTCTATTATTGATCGTTCTCCTTTAATAGTAGCTCTTTCTTCAAGTGGAACAGCACCAGTATTGCTGCGTTTATTAAGAAAAAAAATTGAATCAATACTTCCAATGAGATTGGGAGATGTTGCCAGAATTGCTGGCAAATGGAGATCAATAGTTAAAAATCATTTTTCTAATTTTTTGGAAAGAAAATATTTCTGGGAAAAATTATTTAATAGTATTTTTGTTCAATATGTTCTTAATGGAAAAGAAAAAAAGGCAATTTCCATTTTAAAAAAAATCATTAAAGAGCCCAGCAAATTAATAGGCGAAATTATTTTAGTTGGTGCTGGACCTGGAAATAGTGATTTGCTAACTTTAAGAGCTTTGCAAGTAATGCAGGAAGCAGATGTCGTGTTGTATGATAATTTAGTTTCCCAAGAGATATTAAATCTTGTCCGAAGAGATGCAAAATGCATTTATGTTGGAAAACGCGCTGGATTGAAAAGTATTACTCAAGATAAAATTATAAAACTATTAATTTTTTTAGCTAAGCAGGGTAAAAAAGTAGTTCGTTTAAAAGGAGGAGATTCTTTTATATTTGGTCGTGGAGGTGAAGAATTAGAAGCTGCGAAAAATGCAAACATTAATTTTCAAGTGGTGCCTGGAATTACTGCTGGAATTGGTTTATCTGCTTATTCTGGTATACCATTAACACATCGTGATTATGCTCAAGGAGTAATATTTATCACAGGTTGTAAATGTATCAATAATACTTCAAATAATTGGTCTGTATTATGCGATTCTTCTTATACATTAGTAGTTTATATGGGAAGTTTAAATGCTTTAGAAATTTCTGAAAAACTTATTTTACATGGTCGTTTAAAATCTACTCCAATAGCTATTATTAGCAATGGAACTACTATAAATCAAAAAGTTATTATAGGTCGTTTAGACGAAATTGATAAAATATTTAAACTTAGCGCAAGTCCGTCTTTACTAATTATTGGGCAAGTAGTTTTATTGCATAAAAAACTAGCATGGTTTAAAAAACTTACTAATTTAAATAATATTGAAACTACCTCTTAAATAATAAAAACGTAAGGAAATCAAATGTTTAAAAAAAATACTACTCATCTAGGTCAACTAGAATCAGAAAGCATTTATATAATTAGAGAGGTAATAGCTGAATTTGAAAACCCTGTTATGCTTTATTCTATTGGTAAAGATTCTTCTGTAATGTTACATCTTGCAAAAAAAGCTTTTTATCCTGGGCGTTTGCCATTTCCACTATTACATGTAGATACTGGATGGAAGTTTAAAGAAATGTATACGTTTAGAGATAACGTTGCTAAAAATAACAACTTAGAGCTAATTATACATTATAATATGCGAGGAAAATTATTGGGTTTAAACCCATTTGAAGACAATAATTCAAAATATACCGACATAATGAAAACAGAAGGATTAAAAGAAGCAATAAATAAATACAATTTTGATGCAGCCTTTGGAGGCGCTAGAAGAGACGAAGAAAAATCTCGCTCCAAAGAACGAATTTATTCTTTTCGCGATTCCTTTCATCAATGGGACCCCAAAAAGCAACGTCCCGAATTATGGTGGAACTATAATAGTCAAATCAACAAAGGAGAAAACATTCGCGTTTTTCCATTATCAAATTGGACCGAATTAGATATTTGGCAATATATTTTTTTAGAAAAAATTGACATTGTTCCTTTATATTTTGCAGCTATCCGACCAGTTGTAGAAAGAAATGGTTTTCTTTTAGTAGTTAATGATGAACGTATTAAAATAAATAAAAATGAAAAAATTATTCATAAAATGGTACGATTTAGAACATTGGGTTGTTGGCCTTTAACTAGTGCAATTGAATCCACTGCTCAAAATCTTCAAGATGTTATTAAAGAAACAATAACAACTAAAACTAGCGAAAGAACAGGTCGATCTATTGATTATGATCAAAAAAATTCAATGGAATTTAAAAAAAGACAAGGTTATTTCTAAAAATATATTTAATATAGGTTGAATTTAAAAAAAATGAATACTAATGTCAATACAAAAAATATTAAATTTTTTGATAATTTTAAAAATTGGATATATTCAAATGAGAAAAAAACTTTATTAAAATTTTTAACATGTGGTAGTGTAGACGATGGAAAAAGTACGTTAATTGGGCGATTACTGCATGATACTAAGCAAATTTATGATGATCAACTATCTTCTTTAAAAAAAGATAGTAAACGTCATGGAACACAAGGAAATGATATTGATCTTGCTCTTATAGTTGATGGATTACAGTCAGAACGTGAACAAGGTATTACAATTGATGTAGCATATCGTTATTTCTCAACTGATAAACGTAAATTTATTATAGCAGATACGCCAGGTCATGAACAATACACGAGGAATATGGTTACAGGGGCATCTACTTGTGATTTATCCATTATTTTAATTGATGTAAAAAAGGGTCTATCAGAACAAACTTTTCGACATAGTTTTATATCTTCTTTGCTTGGAATAAAATATTTAGTAGTTGCAGTAAATAAAATGGATTTAGTTAATTATGATGAAGAAATATTTTTAAATATAAAAAAAAATTTTCTTATATTTTCTAAAAAACTTCCTAAAAATTTAAACATTTTTTTTATTCCCATTTCTGCTTTAACAGGTGAAAATATTGTCTTTCCAAGTCAGTTAATGCCTTGGTATAAAAATAAAACATTATTAAATTTTTTAGAAACAATAGAAATTAAAGATCATACGTGTTTAAAAGAAATCAGATTTCCAGTTCAATATGTGAACCGCCCAAACGCAAATTTTCGAGGTTATGCAGGTACCTTATTTTCTGGAGAAATTCAAATTGGTCAATTAATAAAAATATTGCCTATTAATATTATTTCGTCTGTTTCTCGTATCTTAATGTTTAATCAAGATTTAAAAAAAGCACATGTTGGACAGTCAATTACATTAATTTTAAAAGATGAAATAGATATTAGTCGTGGTGATTTTTTTGTAAATATTGATTCTAATTTAGAACCTTCTCAAGAGGCTATTATTGATGTTGTTTGGATGTCTAATGACCCTTTAAAGGTAGGTGAAGTATATAATGTGAAATCATCAGGTAAAAAAACTCGTGCTTATGTTAAAGAAATTTTATTCCAGATTAATGTTAATACTTTGGTGCAAAGTGAATGCGATTTACTAAAATTAAATAGTATTGGTAGGATTAAAGTGACTTTTAGTGAACCTATGTTGTTTGATGATTACAAAAAAAATAAATTCACGGGTAATATTATTTTTGTTGATGTTTTAAAAAATAATACAGTAGGCGCAGGTATGATTAAAAAATCTAAAAATAATAATAATATTGTTTTAAAAAATAGTATTAAAGATTTTGAATTAGATTTATATAATTTAATTTCAAAACATTTTCCTCATTGGAATATAAAAAAATAAAAAATAGGTTTTTATTAATATGAATAATAATTTTAAAAAAAATATTATTTTTCAAAAATATGAGATAACTCGTATAAAACGAGAAAGAAAACATGGTTATAAATCTAAAGTGATATGGTTTACAGGGTTATCAGGATCAGGAAAGTCTACGATTTCTAACATATTAGAAAAAATATTGTTTAAAAATAATATTAATACTTATGTATTAGATGGAGATAACATTAGATCTGGATTATGTTCAGATTTAACTTTTAGTTTTGTTGATAGAAATGAAAATATTCGACGTATTTCAGAAGTAGCTAAGTTAATGTTAGATGCTAACATCATGGTTTTAATATCTGTTATTTCTCCATATAAAAAACAAAGATTAATGGCTTCTAACATTTTAGGGAAAGATAACTTTGTAGAGGTTTTCATTGACACTCCTCTTAGTATATGTGAAAAACGTGATTCTAAAGGGTTATATAAAAAATCGCGTTGTAATAAAATATTAAATTTTACCGGTATACATTCTTTATACGAAGCCCCAGAACAACCAGATATTTATTTAGATGGAACAATATCAATAAAAGAAAATATTAAAAAATTAATTAAAAAGTTATATGAAAATAATATTATATTTTTCCCATATACTCATAAGTTATTTGAATATAAAAATAAAATTATTTAGAGTTATTGCATGAGAATATTGAAGGTATTGTTATTTTTATTATTTATTTGGTTGCAATATTCTCTTTGGGTGGGAAAAAATGGTATTTTAGATTATATTAAAGTTTATAAAAAAATTATAGTTCAAAAAAAAATAAATGAACATCTTGAAACAGAAAATAATAAATTATTATTAGAAATTGAAGATTTAAACAACAAAATTAAAGATTAAAGTTATTTATTTTGTGATATTAAACTTTTAAATATCAAGTATTAGGCATAAAATGATACTGAAAAATACTTTTAAACCTAAAATCTTAGCAATTGTCCCAGCTGCGGGAATTGGCAAAAGAATGTTATTAGATATCCCAAAACAATATATAAAAATTAAAAATCGTACTATTCTTGAATATACTTTAACAACATTATTATCACATCCTAGTATATCTCATATTATTGTTAGTTTAAATAAAAAAGATAACTATTTTCATGAGTTGTCTATTGCATCTAATATTCGGGTTACATCTGTAATTGGTGGCAATAAAAGAATCAATTCAGTTTTATCAGGGTTAATTGTTCCGACAAATGCACATTGGGTTATAGTTCATGACGCTGTTCGACCTTGTTTAAGTCATAAAGATTTAGAAAAATTAATTTCTATTATTAAAAAAAACAAGATAGGCGGTATTTTAGCTCGACCAGTATTTGATAGCATAAAATATGTTCATGAAAGAAAAAAAATATCGCATACCATTGCTCGAAAAAAATTGTGGCATGCTTTAACACCTCAATTATTTCCAGTTGATTTGTTACGATTTTGCTTAAAGAAAAGTATTCGAGATAATATTGATATAACAGATGAATCTTCAGCATTAGAGTACTGCGGATATCATCCTTCAATAGTTTTAGGTAGTTACAAAAATATTAAAATTACTTTTCCTGAAGATCTTGTTTTTGCTGAAATTTACCTTAAAAAATTATTTAATATTTAGAAGGATATTTTATATATGAGAATTGGATATGGTTTTGATCTACATGCATTCGGAAGCTCAAAACCATTGATCGTGGGAGGTGTAAATATTCCTAATCATCAAGGTTTAATAGCTCATTCTAATGGTGATGTATTAATACATTCTTTGATAGATGCATTATTAGGGGCTGTTGCAATGGGGGATATTGGCGCTTTTTTTCCAAGTACTAAAAAGAAATATAAAAATGTTGATAGCAGAATTTTATTAAAAAAAATTTGGAAAAAAATTCGCTTAAAAAATTATTGTATATCTAATATAGATAGTACTATTATTGCTGAAACTCCTAAGATGTTACCTCATATTTCTTTGATGAGGTTAAATCTATCAATTGATTTAAATACTGAAATGAATAATGTTAGTATTAAATCCACTACTTCTAAAAAAATAGGATCTATTGGAAGGAAAGAAGGAATTGCATGTCAATCCGTTGTTATGCTTTTAAAAGATAAAAAAAAATTTTTTTAAATAATTTTATTAGAATTACTTATAAAACATATTTTTAGTTTATCTTTCTTATGAATAATATTTTTTATTAGCATATATTACTTATATAACAAAATAGCGTAATTTAATGAAATTGAATTTTTTGAAAAATAAATTATTTTTATATATTTTTATATTATTTTTTTGTAATAAATATACGTTTTCAAATATTGCATTAGCAAAAAAAGAAAATATTTACTTGAATGCTAAAAAATTTTTATATGTTGAAAATAATTTAAAAAAAAAATATAAAAAAGAATGTTTTTTATTTCTTAAAAGAAATAAAAAATATTTAGTTACTATTCAAAATAAAAATTGCATTGGATTTTTAAAAAACAATAATTTTGATATATTTTATGTTGTTAAAAAAAATGACACTCTATATTCTATTGCAAAACGTTTCCAGTCTAATGTTGATACATTATTAAAATATAATAATTTACATAAACCTTATCGAATATTAGTCGGTCAAAAAATATTAGTAAATAATATTTCGATGGTCAATAATCAAAATATAAACTATATAATTTACAGTGATAAATATAAAAAACATATTTTATATACAAGTTTTTTTAATAAAAAATTTGATATTATCAATATTTTAAATAAAAATACTTTATTAACCGAAATATGCTTTATTTATAATAAATACCGAAATCAAGAAAAAGATATTTTTTTTAAATATTGGTATTGGCCTTTAAAAAATTCTAATATGCAATTTTTTTATAATTATTCTATTAATAAAGAAGGTGTTGAGATAGAAGGTGTAGAAGGACAACCAGTTTTTGCTATGGACCAAGGAAAAGTAGTTTATATCAGCAATACCTTTAAAAATTATGGAAAATTAATTATTATTAAACATAATAATGATTATTTAAGTATATACGGATTTAATAAAAAAATTTTTATTAAATTAAATGATCAAGTACATGCAAATCAAAAAATATCTACTATAGGATATTCAGAGAACAGTGTAGCAAAATTATATTTTGAAGTTAGATTTCAAGGAAATCCAATTAATTTACTAAGTTTATTTCCTAAAATAAAACTCAAAAAACATCGGAAATTTAATTAATTTTTATAAGATATATAAAATATGATAAACACTACTATATTTAAAGATTTTCAATTCGAAGCAGCACATTATTTGCCAAATCTTCCTAAAGAACATAAATGCAGAAGATTGCATGGTCATTCTTTTTTTGTTCGATTAAAATTACGAGGTAAAATTAATAAAGACAAAGGTTGGATAATGGATTATCGTGATATTAAGCTATTATTTCAACCTATTTATAATCAATTAGATCATTATTTACTTAATGATATCAAAGGATTAGAAAATCCTACAAGTGAAATTTTAGCAAAATGGATTTGGGATCGTCTAAAACCGAATTTGTTTATTTTAAGCGCTGTTATAATCAAAGAAACATGTACATCTGGTTGTATTTATGAAGGAGTTTAAAATCATTTAATTTTATTGAATTTTGAGATATTTATGTAATTGTACTGATAGTTTCCAATTGTTTTCTATGCATGCTTTTATGCATATGTTTAACGCCTTTTCATTTTGGCTAATAGGTTGTAAACAAATAATGCGTTTTTTTTTATCTTTTATTTTGGATAAAATATTATATACATATAATAAATCTTCTTTCTTAAAAATAGGAAATTTTATTTCATTAGAACGTATTATAGATGTATATAATGGTTTGATATTCTTTTTAGGTGAAAGAGTAACCCAAGTATTCAAAGAACATATAATATTTTTTATACCACTGGTTTCTATTTGACATTGATAATCTTCTTCTTCCAATGTTTTTGTTATATTTGAAAGATTATACAAGCATGGTTCACCCCCACTAATTACAACATGTTTAGTTGTCCATTTTTTTAAAATTCTTAAGATATCCTTTTCATGTAAAAAACTCCATTTTTTATTCGCTTGATTTTTATTTTTTATTTCTTTTACAGAAACATTTTCTTTTTGAGAACACATCCATGTATATTTTGTATCACACCAAGGACAATGCACTGGACAACCTTGTAGTCTAATAAAAATTGATGGTGTACCAGTATAACTCCCTTCTCCTTGTATAGTTTGAAAAATTTCGTTAATTGGATAATACATAGTATTTATACTCTCAAATTAATCATTATATTATATTTAATAAATGAGAAACAGGTATACGTTATTATACATACCTGATTCTCTTTTAAAAATTATAATTTTATAAAAGATGATTTAACTTCTTTTAAGCCATAAAAAGGAGCGTTTTTTACACCTAAATTTTCTTCAATTCTTATTAATTGATTATATTTTGATGTTCTATCGGAACGGCACATAGATCCTGTTTTGATTTGTCCTGATGCTGTTCCTACTGCTAAATCTGCTATTGTAGCATCTTCAGTTTCACCAGAGCGATGAGAAATAATAGTGCTATAGTTAAATTTTTTTGCCATTTTTATCGTTTTCATTGTTTCAGTTAATGTTCCAATTTGATTTAATTTTATCAAAATAGCATTTCCAACGCCTTTTTTTATTCCTTTTTTTAAAAGTTCTATATTCGTAGCAAATAAATCATCTCCTACTAATTGTATAGTATCTCCTAGTGTTTTAGTTTGATATAAAAATCCTTCCCAATCAGATTCATTTTGACCATCTTCAATGGAAATAATAGGATATTTTTTACATAATTTTTCTAAATAATGAGTGAGTTCAATTGAATTAAATTTTAGTTTTTCTCCCTGAAATTGATATTTCTTATCATTTATATTGTATAATTCAGAAGCAGCGCAATCTATTGCTAATGTAATATCTTTTCCTAATTTATATTTTGTTTTATTTATTGCCTCTTGAATTATATTTAAAGCTTCTTCATTAGATTTTAAATTAGGAGCATATCCACCTTCATCACCTACTGTTGTGCTAATATTTTTATCTCTCAGTACATTACCTAATGCATGAAATATTTCTGCTCCGATGCGTATCGCTTCTTTAATTGATTTTGCGCTGATAGGTTGTATCATAAACTCTTGAAGATCAATATTATTATTTGCATGTTTTCCACCATTAATAATATTAATCATTGGTAGTGGCATTGAGTAAATACCGGTTGAATTATTTAGTTCTGCTATGTGCTGATATAAAGGCATTCTTTTAGAAGACGCAGCTGCTTTTGCTACCGCTAAAGATACAGATAAAATTGAATTAGAACCTAATTTAGACTTATTTTTAGTACCATCAAGATTAATCATTATCTGATCAATGTGATCTTGATCATAAGAATTTTTATTTATTAAAGCATTTCGAATATCATGATTAATCAATTTAACTGCTTTAAGTACACCTTTTCCCATAAAACGATTTTTATCTTGATCACGTAATTCTAAAGCTTCTAACGATCCAGTAGAAGCGCCAGAAGGTACAGATGCTAATCCCACTGAACCATTCTCAAGATATACTTCAGCTTCTACCGTAGGATAGCCTCGAGAATCTAAAATTTCGCGGCCTATTATATTTGCTATTTTAGACATTTTTTACCTTCATGTATTTTTTATTTTTATTTTTATATTGTTTTGCTGATTTTATAAATCCTATAAACAATGGGTGTCCATCACGTGGTGTAGAAGTAAATTCAGGATGAAATTGGCAACCAAGGAACCATGGATGATTAGATATTTCTATAATTTCAGCAACGTTATTATTTTCTGATCTTCCTGTAATTTTTAGTCCAAATTTTTCGATTTTTTTTAATAAAATATTATTTACCTCATAACGATGACGGTGCCTTTCTAAAATGATATCTTTTTTGTATAATTTTCGAGATAAACTATTAGTGGTTAATTTACAAGGTTGACTTCCTAGTCTCATCGTTCCACCTAAATTAGAATTATTTCTTTTTTTGTCATTAATAACATATTTTATATTACTATCTTGTTCTTTAATTAAATCAATTACAGGAAACTTGCATTTAGGATCAAATTCTGTAGAATTTGCATCTTTAATTCCTATTACATTTTGTGCAAATTCTATAATTGCTATTTGCATACCTAAGCATATTCCGAAATATGGAATGTTGTTTTCTCGGGCGTATTTTACTGATAATAATTTACCTATTACTCCTCGGTCTCCAAAACCACCGGGTATTAAAATACCATTAAGATTTTTTAAACATTCAAAGTTTTTGTTTTCTATTTCTTGAGAATTAATTAGTTTTATATTTACTTTAATTTTATTTTTTAAACCTGCATGCTTTAATGCTTCTATAACTGATTTGTATGCATCAGGTAATTTAACGTATTTCCCAATTATACCAATAATAATTGCGTTATTAGAGTTTTTTTCTTCATAGATAACTTTTTCCCATTCTTTTAAATTAGCTTCAGGTACATTTAATTTAAAGTATTTACATATGTAATTATCTAATTTTTGATCTTTTAATAATTTTGGAATTGCATATATTGAATGAACATCTTTTAATGATATTACTGCATCAACTGGGACATTGCAAAAGAGTGCTATTTTTTTTCTTTCGTTTATTGGTATATCTTTTTGAGATCTACAAATTAAAATATCAGGTTGTATTCCGATAGATAGAAGTTCTTTCACTGAATGTTGCGTAGGTTTAGTTTTGATTTCCCCAGCCGTTTCAATATAGGGTACAAGTGTTAAGTGTATATAAATTACATTTTTCCTACCAATGTCTACTGCTATTTGCCGAATTGCTTCTAAAAATGGTAAAGATTCAATATCCCCTACTGTTCCTCCTATTTCCACAAGAATCACATCACTATTTTTAGAGCATAAAATAATTCTTTCTTTGATAGCATTAGTAATATGAGGTATAACTTGAATAGTAGCGCCTAAATAATCTCCTCTTCTTTCTTTTCTTAATACTTCAGAATAAATACTGCCTGTAGTAAAACTATTTAAATATGTCATCTTTGTTCGAATAAATCTTTCATAATGTCCTAAATCTAAATCGGTTTCAGCTCCATCTTCAGTAACAAATACCTCTCCATGTTGAATAGGACTCATAGTGCCTGGGTCAACATTAATATATGGATCTAATTTCATAATGGTTATTTTAAGATCTCTTGCTTCTAATATAGCTCCTAAAGAAGCTGCTGCAATACCTTTTCCTAAAGATGAAACAACACCGCCAGTAATGAAAATATAGTTTTTAGTCATGCTAAATATAAAAATATTAGTTAAATAGAAAGTAATTTAAAGATTAAAATCTTTAATTGAATTGTTTTAATAAATAAAATTAGTTTATTAATTAAATCATATATAATTTCCAAAAATTATATTAATTTTTTTTTTTATTCCATGTATCTCGTAAACTAACAGTTCTATTGAAAATTAATTTATCTTTTTTTGAATCAACTAAATCTACACAAAAATATCCAACTCTTTCAAATTGAAAAAATAAATTTTTATTTTTTGTTTTAATATTGTTTATTTTTTGTTGTATTTTTTCACTTATCTTTTTCTCAATAAAACCATTTTTGATAATTATTGATTTAGGATTTAAAAAAAGTAAAAAGTTTTTTTCTTGTTCTGGATTATCTATATTAAATAACTTTTCATATAATCTAAATTCTGATGCATATGAGTTTTTTATTGAGATCCAATGAATTACTGCTGGGTTTTTTCGATTAGTTGGTTTTTTTCCTAATGTTTTAAGGTCACAAAAACATATTATTTGTATAATGTTTCCATATATATCTTTTTCTATTCTTTCTGCTTTAATTATATATGCGTATCTTAAACGTATTTCTGTTCCAATTTTTAATCTTTTATAATTTTTTTCATGTTTTTCTTTAAAGTCTTCTCGTTCAATGTATATTGTATTAGTAAAAATAACTTCATGAGTTCCTAGTTCTGGTTTTTTTGGATGATTTGGAACAGTAAAAATTTCTTGATAGTTATCATCAATATTGTACAAATATAATTTTATCGGATCTAAAACAGCCATTGTACGTATAGCTTTAGCATTTAATTCGTTTCTGATACAATATTCTAACATAGAAAATTCTATCAAATTGTTTTGTTTCGTTACGCCAATTTTTTTACAAAACTCCCGAATAGAAGATGGTGTATATCCTTTTCTTCTTAATCCAGAAATAGTTTGTATTCTAGGATCATCCCAATTGTTAATTATTTTCCTTTCAATAAGTGTTTTAATTTTTCTTTTCGATAAAATTGAATGTTTTAAGTTTAATCGAGAAAATTCATATTGTTTTGGATAGTGAGAAACGCTAGTATTTTCTAAAATCCAATTATATAATCGCTTGTTATCTTGGAATTCTAATGTACAAAAAGAATGTGTGATGCCTTCTATTGAATCTGAAATACAATGGGCAAAATCATACATGGGATAAATACACCATTGATTTTTTGTTTGGTGATGTTTTGTGTAAATAATTCGATATAAAACAGGATCTCGCATAACAATATATGGAGAACTCATATTAATTTTAGCACGTAAACACATTTCACCTTCATTAAAATATCCTTCTTTCATTTTTTTAAATAATTCTAAATTTTCTTTAATATTTCTATTTCTATAGGGGCTATTTTTTCCAGGACTAATTAATGTTCCTCTGTATTCACGTATTTGTTCTTTTGTTAATTGATCTACATAAGCTAAATTTTTTTTAATCAGTTCTTTTGCATATTGATATAATTTTAAAAAGTATTTAGAAGAATAAAAAATTTCTTTATTCCATTGGTAGCCTAACCATTTAATATCATTTTTAATAGAGTTAATATATTTAATTTTCTCTTTACTAGGATTAGTATCATCAAAACGAAGATTGCAATCTCCATTGTGTAAATTTGCAAGTTCAAAGTTCAAACATATTGATTTAGCATGTCCAATATGAAGATAGCCATTTGGTTCTGGAGGGAAACGAGTACGTAATGATAAGAATTTATTTTTTTTTAAATCTTCTTTGACGATATTGTAAATAAAGTTATTACTATATTCACTAGTTTTCTCTTTCATTTTTTCCTGCAACTTAATGTATTTAAAATATATTTATAAAGTATGCATTAATATTTTTTAGGTTAAAATATTAATAAATTAATTAATTATATTGATAATCTATTTCATTTATTATAGAATAAAAAAAATAAATATTTCAAAAATGTTAAAATCAATTATTTTATTTAAAACGGCTACGTAGCTCAGCTGGTTAGAGCACAGCACTCATAACGCTGGGGTCATGGGTTCAAATCCCGTCGTAGCCACTATAAATAATTACAATTTTATGCGGGAGTGGCGAAATAGGTAGACGCACCAGATTTAGGTTCTGGCGCCGAAAGGTTTGCGAGTTCAAATCTCGCCTCCCGTATATTTTATGTTTTCCTTATTTGAATTTTTGGGGTATAGCCAAGTGGTTAAGGCACCGGTTTTTGATACCGGCATCCCTGGTTCGAATCCAGGTACCCCAGACATTCGATCTATTCTTTTTTATAATTCTAAAAAATAACTTCAAAAAATAATATATAAACTTTTTTATTTTATATAGTGCTATTATATTTTTTTTGCATTAAAATTTTTATGCTTCTATTGTAGAATATTTACATAAAATAAAATAGGTTTATATTATGAATTTAAATGAATTTAAAAAAAAAGCAGCATGGGCTGCATTAAATTACATTTCTCCTGGTGCTATTGTTGGAATAGGTACAGGAAGTACTGTGTTTCATTTTATTGAAGCTTTAAGTACAATCAAGCATTTAATATCAGGGGTTGTTTCTAGCTCAAATGCTTCAACAATCTTGTTAAAAAATAAAGGAATTAGTAACATTTTACACTTAAATAGCTTTCATTCATTAGAAGTTTACATTGATAGTGCTGATGAAATAAATAATAATATGCAAATGATTAAAGGTGGAGGAGGAGCTCTTACCAAAGAAAAAATTATTGCTGCTGTTTCTAAAAAATTTATCTGCATTATAGATGAAACAAAAAAAGTAAATATATTAGGATCTTTTCCATTACCTATTGAAATTATTCCTATAGCTTCATCATTTATAGAAAATGAAATAATTAAATTAGGAGGAAAACCTAAAATTAGAAAAAATGTTATTACAGAGCATGGTAATATAATTTTAGATATACATAATTTAAACATTTCTGATCCTATTGCTATAGAAAAAAAAATTAGTTTATTACCAGGAGTTGTAACTGTTGGTTTATTTGCTTTAAGAGGAGCTGACATAATACTAATGGGAACTAAAAATAGTGTTAAAATTATAGAAAAATAGATTTTTAGATATAATTTTTTTACTATTAAATTAATATTTTTTTAAAATCTATTTTTATGTGATTAAATTGATAGATCACCAAATTTTATTTGAAAAGCAGTAACTGCTGCAATTGCAGCTGTTTCTGTTCTTAAAATTCTTGGTCCTAATTTAACTGGAATAAACTCATTTTGCATCACCTTTTGAATTTCTAAAGATGAAAAACCACCTTCGCAACCAACTAATAATCGAATGCAACTAATTTTTTTTGGTAATTGATTAATAGTAATTGAAGATGTTGGATTTAAAACAATTTTTGTTTCATTTTTATTTGATTGCTTAGACCATAAGTTAATATCTTCTACGTGATTAATTTTTGGAATAATATTGCGTTTACATTGTTGACATGCAGATATAATTATATTTTTCCAGTAAATATTTTTTTTTAAAATATTTTTTTTATCTCTATGAATATTACAATGTTTTGAAAATATCGGAGTAATTGTATGAACACCTAATTCAATACATTTTTGAATAGCAAAATTCATTTTTTCATTTTTTGAAATAGCTAATCCAAGATGAATCAACAAAGAAGATTCAATATCTTTTTTTTCTTTTTCTAAAACCAAAATAGTTGCTATTTTTTTTTTAATTTCAATAATTTTTGATAAAAAAACATAATTTGTATTGTTAAATATTTCTAATTTTTCTTCAATATTCATCCGTAAAACTTTTATTATATAATGTGTATTAGGTGAATTTAAAACTATTTTTTCATGAATTTTTAAATTTTTATTAATATAAATACGTGGAATACGATTTTTCATTTTATAAAATAATCACTCTTTATTTGTTACACTGTTGATAAACATAATTATTATGATTTCCTTGTATATGAAATATTAAATTTTCTCGAATACATTCCCATTTAGTAACTGGGAAATTATAATTCCATTTTTTAAACAATTTTTTTTCCTTTTTTGATAATTTTATATTATATGTTTCACTCATATAAAAATAAGTTCTAGCTATCGCTCCTCGAGCTATTTTAGGCGGTTCTACTAATTTTTTTTTGAAATCTATTTTCATACTACATTTTCCATATTGTTTTATTTGACTACTTAATTCACTATATATAAAGTTAGAACGATCCGCATTAATTTCTCCAATAGAAGGTTGTAAATTATGTAAATCAAATTCAATCTTTCGATAGTTTCGATCTTGAACACATTTTTTCCTTCCTCCCTTTTTCCAACATTTTTTTTGATGCCCGAATTGCCAGGCTGGAACAACATGTTCCCATTCAATTCTTTTTGCTCGATTTATATTTTTACGGATTTTATATCCGCATGATGATAAATTAGGAGTTCCTTTCTTTTTACTCCAAATAATCTTACATCCGCAATAAAATGTTCCAGGAGCATTTTTATGTATTTTAATTGCTAAAATTTTAGCTTGCTGAAAATTTTGTATATTATTTTTTTTTATATTATTTTTTTTAACAAGAATAAAAAAAAACCACAGACTAAGTAAAGTAAGAAATATTTTTTTAATCATTTTATATGAAAATTATATTAAATTGTTATTGTTTATTTTTGATTTTAAGAATATTTTATTTGAGTGTTGTTTTAATAAAAATATTTAAAATATATATTAGCATATGTTTTAAAAAAAGTATTTTGCTTTAAAAATGATAAATTAGATGTTTTCTAATTTTAATAAATTATTTAATTAAAAGGAATACAAAATATAATGAATGAATATCTTTTTACATCAGAATCAGTATCAGAAGGTCACCCAGATAAAATTGCAGATCAAATTTCTGACGCTTTATTAGATGCAATTATCAAACAAGATATAAAAGCAAGAGTTGCTTGTGAAACTTATGTCAAAACAGGAATGGTTTTAATTGGAGGTGAAATTACTACTACTGCTTGGGTAGATGTTGAAGAAATTACTCGTAATACTATTAATAATATTGGGTATATCAATTCAGAAACAGGTTTTGATGCTAATTCTTGTGCTATATTAAGTGCTATAGGTAAACAATCACCTGACATTAATCAAGGGGTTGATCGATCTGATCCTTTAAAGCAAGGTGCTGGAGATCAAGGTATTATTTTTGGATACGCAACTAATGAAACTGAAGTTTTAATGCCAGCTCCCATCACTTATGCGCATTTATTAGTTAAAAAACAATCTGAATTAAGAAAAAAAAACATCTTGTCTTGGTTAAGACCTGATGCTAAAAGTCAAGTAACATTTAAATATAAAAATGGAAATGTAATTGGAATTGATACAGTTGTTTTTTCTACTCAGCATAAAGAAAGCATTAGTCAAAATATTTTAAAAGAAGCTGTTATGGAAGAAATTATTAAACCAGTTTTACCAAAAAAATGGTTGACAAAAGATACTAAATTTTTTATTAACCCTACTGGAAGATTTGTTATTGGAGGTCCAATGGGTGATTGTGGATTAACAGGTCGAAAAATTATTGTAGATACTTATGGTGGCATGTCTAGACACGGTGGAGGCGCTTTTTCTGGAAAAGATCCATCTAAAGTAGATCGATCTGCAGCTTATGCTGCCAGATACGTAGCTAAAAATATAGTCGCAGCAGGATTAGCTGATCGTTGTGAAATTCAGTTGTCATATGCTATTGGAATAGCAGAACCCACTTCTATTATGATTGAAACATTTAGAACTGGAAAACTTAGTAATAAGGTATTGATTAATTTAGTTCGAGATATTTTTGATTTACGTCCATATGGATTAATTGAAATGCTTAATTTACTTCAACCTATTTATCTTAAAACATCTGTCTATGGACATTTTGGAAGAGAAGAGTTTCCATGGGAAAAATTAGATAAAGTAGATGCATTATCTCAGTAAAAATTTTATAACATTTAATATATTATTTTCAGAAAAATAATTGCTGTAAATATCTTAATAGTAACATGGATAATTATATTAAATTATTAATAATTTCCCATGTTAATTTAGCATGGGAGAAATTTATTTGTTTAAATAATCTTTTAAAGATAAACTTTCATTATTTTCTATTTGTATTTGTTTTTTATGGGAATTAATAGTTTCATTTTCAAAAATTTTATTATGTGAATTATAAAAATATTGATGCATAAATTTATGATGATATTTATGAGCTAAATTTAATGCTATTTTTTTTGTTTTTTTGTTTTTAATGAATAGCTCTAAAAACTTAGCTGAATAAGTTAATTCTGGATGCTCAAAAAAAAGTATTTTTTTATCACATGCTTCTTGATATTCTGAGGTTATTAATTGACGATCGAGAATGATCGCGATTTTTTTTAAATCTTGAAATATTCTTTTTCCAATTTGCGTTAATTTATAATTTTTATTTGCATCAATGTAAATTTTTTGATTTGGTTTTCTTCCTTCGAAAGCAGTTTTTTTCCAGTTTTCTGTAATAAAATAAAAATCTGCTTTTTTTATCTTAGGAGCATTGACTAAAGAACACCAAATTAAAAATAGGTCTAATAAAAGTATTTGGTTTTTATTAATTCCAATCGATGAAAATGGATTTATATCTAAAGAACGTATTTCTACATATTCAATACCTCTATTTTTTAGAGCATCTAAAAGCGACTCTCCACGCTGAGTTTTTGTTTTTGGTCTAATTTGCGTATATAACTCATTTTCTAATTGTAGTATATTAGTATTCAATTGTTGCAATTCTCCAAATTTATCTGTTAATCCTAAATTAGAAAATTTTTTAGATGGAGTATGCATTGCTTCTTTTAAACATTTAATATATGATTCTAAATCATTAAATGTAATATTCAATTTCTCGATAGAAGTACTTGTATGCCCTATATCACTTATTCTTAATGAAGTTGACCAAGGTAAATATAATATTCCTTCTTTATTTCTCTGAAATTCATAATTTTTGTTTCTCAAGAAATGTTTTGATATTGCAGGTGATGCGCCAAATAAATATGGAATAATCCAACCAAATCTATAGTAATTACGGATTAAGTTTAAATATCCTGATGAAGCATTATCTATTTGATTTGTTTTTGTTTTTTTCCAAAAATTTTTTGGGAGTGAGAAATTATAATGTATTCCTGAAATAGTATTTTTTAAATCACCATATCTTATCTTTAAACCTTTTCTATAAAGGGTTTTGAATGCACCATAATTAGATGTTCCATATTTTGCTATTTGAATATTTGTTGATTTTTTATAGTTATATGGAATACTAAATGGCCACATGAATTCTTCTGGGTTTTTATGTGCTACAAAAGAATGAAGATCTGTTAAAAAATGTAATAGATAATTTATGTTATTAGTTTTTGGTGTAACGAATTCTAATAAGTTTTCAGAAAAATCAGTTGTAATCCATTGATGCGTTAATGAAGAACCAATTTTATATGGGTGTTGAGTATTTGAAAAATCTCCATTTTTTTTGATTCTTAGAGTTTCTCGCTCAATACCTCGATAAATATTTTTTAGTATTGATGAGTTTTTTTCTAGCCAAGTAATTTCTCTTGAGATATCCTCTATCAACTTTTTCTCCTAAGTTTAAATTTTTAATTTTTTTAAAAAAAATTTTATCAAGGACAATAAATTCTTGGTTAGATTTTTGCATCCGGAAGGATTCGAACCTCCGACCGCTCGGTTCGTAGCCGAGTACTCTATCCAACTGAGCTACGGATGCAATTTTATATCGGTGAAAGAGGGATTTGAACCCTCGATGCAGAGTTTTTCTGCATACTCCCTTAGCAGGGGAGCGCCTTAAACCACTCGGCCATTTCACCTATTTTTTATTACTTTAATTTTACTTTTTTTTAAGTATAAGTCAATTTTTTTTTTAAACAAATAAAAACTAAAAAATTAGAATACAAAATGCATCTTACTTAATGTTAGTAAGATGCAATATTTAATATTAATCTTTTTGTTGTTTTTTTTCAGCTTGAATACGTTGATATATCTCTTCACGATGTACCGAAATTTCTTTAGGAGCATTTACACCTATACGAACTTGATTGCCTTTTACCCCTAGTACTGTTACAGTTATTTCATCGCCAATTATCAATGTTTCGCCAACTCGGCGAGTTAGAATAAGCATTCTTTGTTCCTTGAAATAAAAGAGTTCATCCTATCTGATTCCTTTGGTTAAATGATATAGAAATAAATTTAAACTATAAAATATTAAAATAATATAATTTAATATTACATTAACATAGATTACGTTATTAAATATTAATGTATTTTAGATTAAATATGTTGATTTTTTAATACAATTATTCATGAATATTATCTTTTTTATTTTCTAACTTTGAATAAATCCATGATTTAATAATTTTTAAAATTTTAGATAAATTTATTACATTAGAACTAACGCTTTCAGCAATTTCGTTTTTTCCTCCTCCTTTTCCATTAGTGTGCTTAATAAAAATTTTAATAATTTCCAACGCAGTTAGATAGTTAGTTAAATCCTTAGTTACTCCAGCAATTATGTTAAAATAATTATTATTTTTATTTATAAGAACAATGATAATACTTGGAAAATCTTTTTTTAATTGATCGATTATCAATTTTAATGAATTATAATCATAATTATTAAATACATTAATTAATAATTTTACTCCTTTTATTTTTTCAATATTGCTAATAATTTTTTTAATTTGATATTTATTTTCTTTTTCCTGAAAAATATGTACTTGTGTTTTTAAATTTTTAACTTGTATTATTAATTTATTTATTTTTTCTTTAAAGTTAGTGCTTTTAGTTTTTAAAATGTTTGATATGTTTTCTATTTCACTTTCTTGATTATGTAAAAATTGTAATGCTTGAGATTGTGTTAGAGCTTCTATTCTTTTAATTCCAGATGATATACTTGATTGCGCTATTATCTTAAACAATCCAATATTTCCAGTTCTGTTAGTATGTGTACCTCCACAGAGTTCTGTAGAAAAATTTTTAATAGATACTACTCGAACAATAGAATCATATTTATTTTCGAATAGTGCCATTGCTTTTTTATTTTTTGCTTCTTCTAAACTGCAATATTGCACTTTAATTGAATTGTTTTTATATATTTCTGTATTAATAACATTTTCAATTTTTTGTATGTTAGATAAGCTGATAATTTTAGGATAAGAAAAATCAAATCTTAAACGTGTATTAGTAATTAAAGAACCTTTTTGCGTTACTATATTGCCCAAAACTTTTCGTAATGCAGCATGAAGTAAATGAGTAGCGGAATGATTTATTTCAATTTGATTTCTATAAAATTTATCAATTTTAGTATATAAAAAATTATTTATTTCAAATGAACCTGTAATTACTTTCCCGATATGTCCAATTGTATTTCCATATTTTTTTGTATTTTCAACTATAAAACGTGATTTCTTATAATATAATTGACCAATGTCACCTATTTGTCCTCCGGATTCTGGGTAAAAACATGTTTTATCAAGAAAAATAGTTCCTTCTTCACCTTCTGAAATTAATGAAACTATTTTTTTTTTGACATAAATATATTTGATTGATGATTTAATTGTATTTTTTTTGTAACCCTCAAAGTTACAAGTATCATTAATGTTGATTATATTATTAAAATTTTTATAAAATTTATTTCCTATGTTTGATTGTTTTTTTTGCTTTTCTTTTTCTAAATAATAACTATTAAGATCTACTTTTATTCCTTTCTCACGACAAATGTCTGATGCTAAATCTGCAGGGAATCCAAATGTATCATAAAGATAGAAAATAGTTTTTCCAGAAATTTCTTGATTGGATATTTTTTTTATTTCTATATTTAGTATTTTCAATCCTTTCTCGAGAGTTTCAGAAAATTGCGTTTCTTCTATTTTTAATATTTCTTTAATTTTTTTTTCTTTTCCTTTTAAAAAATTAAAATTTTCAGTTATATTTTCGATTAAGTTCGGAACAATTTTATAAAAAGAATTTTTTTTTATTCCAATTTTATAAGCATGTCTTAACATTCTTCTAATAATTCTTCTTAAAATATATCCTCGGTGTTCATTTGATGGGGATATATTCTCATAAATAAGAAATATGCAAGATCTAATATGATCTGAAATTATTTTTAAAGATATATTATTTAAGTTAGTTATTTTACTGAAACAAGAAATTTGTTTAATTAATTTTTTAAAGATATCAATTTTATAATTTGATTTTACGTTCTGCAAAACAGAAGAAATTCTTTCTAAACCCATTCCTGTATCTATAGATTTATATTTTAAAGGAATTATTTTTGTTGAAGAAATACGGTTATATTCTATGAAAACAATATTCCAGATTTCAATAAAATTTTCGTTTTTATTTTCTAGGAATTTAGAAAAATCATCATTTTTTTTTGTATCATAATTGTAAAATATTTCAGTACATGGACCACACGGCCCGGTTTCCCCCATTTGCCAAAAATTTTCAGAATTGTATTTGGAGTTATTTTTATCGCCTACTTTAATGATATGATTAGGAGAAACTTTAACAATATTAAGCCATATTTTATATGTTTCTTCATCATTCTTATACACTGAAACCCATAGTTTATTTTTGTCGATGTTAAACCATTTTTTAGATGTTAATAATTCCCATGCATATATGATTGCTTCTTTTTTAAAATAATCATTAAAACTAAAATTACCGAGCATTTCAAAAAACGTATGATGTCTTTCGGTATATCCTACATTTTCTAAATCATTATGTTTTCCTCCTGTTCTTAAACAATGTTGCGAAGTAGCGACACGAGAATATTTTTTTTTTTTAGGATCTAAAAAGAAATCTTTAAATTGATTCATTCCTGCATTAGTGAATAGTAATGTAGAATCATTTTTTGGGATTAAAGAACTACTTGGTAGAATAGTATGTCCTTTTTTTTGAAAAAATTGTAAAAATTTTTGTCGTATTTCATTTGTTGTATTTTTCATATTTTTTAATTTTTTAAAAATAATATTTATGCTATTAAAATATTTAATAATTTATTATGAATTAAAAATATTTTATATTATATTTAATAAAAAAATTTTAAACTTTATTTAGTAAAATAACTTTAGATATTTTTTTAGCAGTATTAAACATTTTTAATTCAATGAAAGATTGTCTAATATAATTTAAAACTTCTCTTGCAGAAAAAGTTTCTGGATATTTTTTAAGTATTTCCTCGCCTCGGTTAATAACTGCTATATATTCTTTACGATTAAAATAGTATTTTAATATTTCAAAATCATAATTTAATAAGCGTTGTTTTAAAGCAAATAAATCTTTTTTTACATTAATAATATAAATGCTTTCAGGGTAATGATATAAAAAGTTTTTTAATTCAAAGAAAGCTTTTTTTGCATAAATAGGATCACTTTTATAACTTTTTATATTTAAAATTTTTGAAAAAATATTTTTGTCAAGCGATATATTTATTAAGCTCTTGATATAAAAAATATAATCAATATTTGTATGTTTTGGGTATAGTTTTATAAATTCATTTATATTTTTTTGTGCCATATTAAAATTTTCAACTTTATAATAAGCATAAATTAAATTAATCTGAATTTTATCTAAGTAAAAATTAGAAATATTTTTTTTTTTCATGCTTTCTAAATGTAATATTGCGCTATCAAATTTATTTTCTTTCAGTTCTTTTTTGCAATATTCATAAAATATTTTTTCTTGAATAAATTTTTTTTGTTGTATATTGTGTGAATACGCTAAAGAATATGTAAACAGCAGTATAAAAATAATTAAAATATTTTTTTTAAGCATCATAATATGTTTTCTGTAATTTAATGAAATTATTAATAGTATTTATTATATTAATATATATTAGAATATCATATTCTATAAAAATTAAAGATTTAGATTAAATATATTTTTAAAAAATAAGGGTTTTATATTGAAAAAAAAAGAAATAAGTGGACTAGCGCCTTATTCTTCAGTTTTAGGAAAGAGATTAGATCAAACTATTTCTAAATTATTTCCACAGTATTCTCGTTCTTGCCTTAAGAACTGGATTCTTATGAATCTTGTATATGTTAATGGTAAAATAGAGAAAAATCCTGATAAAAAAATATTAGGAGGTGAAATAATTACTATTTATCCAATTGCTAAAAAAATTCGATCTAATTTACCAGAAAAAATTTCTTTAAATATTATATATGAAGATAATAATTTGTTAGTTATCAATAAATCCCCTGGTTTAGTTGTGCATCCTGGATCCGGAAATGATACTGGTACAGTTTTGAATGGATTATTATATCATTATAAAAATAGCAAATATTTACCTCGTTGCGGAATTGTTCACCGATTAGATAAAAATACAAGTGGCTTGATGGTTATAGCAAAAACAGTTTTTGCGTATTATTATTTAGTGCAATTGTTAAAAGATAAAAAAATAATTCGAGAATATCAGGCTATTGTTAAAGGAAATATGATTTCTGGAGGGATTATTAATTGCCCTATAATGCGGAATCCTAAACAAAGAATATCTATGATAGTACATTCATCAGGAAAACCTGCTGTCACGCATTATAAAATAATTCAGCGTTTTAAATTTTATACACATCTTTTATTAAGATTAGAAACAGGTCGAACTCATCAAATTCGAACACATATGTTACATATTAATTATCCTTTATTAGGAGATCCATTATATAACGGGATTAACTATTCTAATAATTATCTAGAAAAAAAGTGTTTTTATGCAAATAAAACTTTTTCTCGTCAAGCACTACATGCTCATTATATTGAATTTTTAAATCCTGTTACTAAAAATGTGATGAATTTTAAAATTGATTTGCCTCAAGATATGAAAGATCTCATTTTAGATTTAGAAAAAGAGCTATAAAATTTTTATATAATAAAATATATTATTTTTTGTAGAATATATTGAAATTTTTTTAATAATTTTAACTTCATTTGAAATATACAAAAGATTAAAGAGTTGATAATTTTATGTCAGAAAATTTAATAGATACAAAATTTTTAGTAAATTATACTAAAGATAATCAAAATATAAAAAAACCTTTACGTTTATTAATTAAAAAGTCTTTAGAAAATTATTTATTAAATTTAGATAATACTAAATATATCAATAATTTATATCCATTAATATTATCTGAATTAGAACAACCATTGTTAGATGTAATGATGCAGTATACACGTGGAAACCAAACAAAAGCTGCTTTAATGATGGGTATAAATCGAAGCACGTTACGAAAAAAATTAAAAAAGTATGGTATGAATTAATTTTCTTTATAAGTTTTATATTAAATTGCACTTTCTATACATTCAAAATAAAGAAGGTGCAAAATTAGAATAAAATTTTATTTTTTTATTGAGCATCTTTTAGATATTGTTTTTAATGCCCAATAATAACCCTCTAAACCTAACCCTGTAATCACGCCTTGCGATATATCCGAAAACCATGAATGAGAACGAAAGTTTTCTCTGCTATAAATATTAGAAATATGAATTTCAATAAATGGAATAGAAACAGCAATCAACGCGTCTCTTATTGCTATACTAGTATGTGTAAAAGCAGCTGGATTAATTATAATATAATTAATATTATTTTTTTGAGCAGAGTGTATTGTTTCAATTAATTTATGTTCTGCGTTAGATTGTGTATGACTTAACGATATATTTAACTTTTCTGATTTTTTTATCAATTTTTTTATTAAATCTGTTAAAGTTTCGTATCCATATAGATTGGGTTCTCTAGTTCCTAAAAGATTTAGATTTGGACCATTTATTAGTAAAACATTTATTTTTTTTTTCATTTTTAACTCGATGAAATAATTAAACTAATTTAGAATTTTAATCTTACATTTTATAACAAACTTTTAAGATTATATATAATATTTTTATAAAAAATATTTTTTATTTTTTGTTTTTATATTTTATAATGAAAATATAAAAATATTTTAAATATAAGTGAGTTCAAATGACATTGGAATTAGTTAGTGAATCATTGTTGACTTCAAATAAATTAAATCGTCAGGATCTTTTTGAGATATTAGAAGATATATCTAATCATGGTTTAGATTATGGAGATTTGTATTTTCAATCACGTATTTGTGAATCTTGGATTTTAGAAAATCGCATTATTAAAGAAGGATTTTGTCATTTCGATCAAGGCGTTGGTATCAGAGCCATTTCTGGAGAAAAGACAGGATTTTCATATACAGATGAAATATCCATAGAAGCTGTTAGAAAAAGCGCTAAAATAGCAAAAAATATAATTAATGCAAAAGAGAAACAAATAAAACTAAAAACTTTTATGGATCAAAAGAAAAGTTCTTTTTATGATATTTTAAATCCGTTAAAAAAATTTACTTCTAGTGAAAAAATTAATCTACTTCACAGGGTAGATCATGTTGCTAGACAATCTGATAGTCGTGTAGTCCAAGTAAATGCTTCTTTAAGCGGATCTTATGAGAAAATTTTGGTTGTTTCTACTGACGGAAATTTATCTACAGATATACGACCATTGGTTGAGTTTACAGTGAGTGTGTTAGTTGAAGAACGTGGGAAAATAGAGCGAGGAAGAAGTGGGGGAGGTAGTCGTACTAATTATAATTTTTTCTTGAAAAAAGATGATTTTTTTGAAGAAATGAGAATTGATTATTGGACTAAAGAAGCTGTTCGTATAGCTCTATTAAATTTATCTTCAAAAGAAGCTCCATCTGGAACTTTTCCAGTTGTTTTAGGATCTGGATGGCCTGGTGTTTTATTGCATGAAGCTGTAGGACATGGTTTAGAAGGTGATTTTAATAGAAAAGGAACATCCGTGTTTACGAATATGATCGGAAAAAAAGTTGCTTCAGAATTGTGTACTATCATTGATGATGGAACAATAAAAAATCAACGCGGATCGTTAAACATTGATGATGAAGGAGTCGTTGGACAGTATAATGTATTAATTGAAAATGGGATTTTAAAAAAATACATGCAAGATAAACTTAACGCTCGTTTAATGGGTACGGAATCTACTGGTAATGGGCGTCGACAATCTTATTCCCACTTACCAATGCCAAGAATGACAAATACATATATGTTGGCTGGAACATCTAAAATAGAAGATATTATTAAAAGCATTGATTATGGAATATATGCTGTAAATTTTTCAGGTGGTCAAGTAGATATAACTTCTGGACAATTTGTTTTTTCAACATCAGAAGCTTTTTTAGTAAAACAAGGAAAAATTTTAACTCCTATTAAAAATACTACACTAATAGGATCTGGCCTAGAAGTTATGAAAAAAATATCCATGGTGGGTAATGATTTAAAAATGGATCAAGGTATGGGTATGTGCGGTAAAGAAGGTCAAAATATTCCAGTAGGTATAGGCCAGCCCTCTGTTAAAGTAGATCAATTAACTATAGGTGGAACTATTTAGAATTTTACAAAAATATGTAAGCATTAACTAGTGCAGTCAAGAATGACGTCGTGACTGCATATTAATTATATTAAAAATTTACTTAATTTTTTCTCTAATTCTAGCAGATTTTCCAGTGCGTGTTCTAAGATAATACAATTTTGCTTTTCTGACTAATCCTTTTCTTTTAACAATAATATCATCAATGTTATAAGAATGAGTTTGAAAAACTCGTTCTACCGCTTCTCCATTTGAAAATTTACGTATAGTAAAAGATGAATTTAAAGATCGATTTTTTATTGCAATTATTACACCTTCGAAAGATTGTAAGCGTTTTTTAGCTCCTTCAATTACCCATACTTTTACCTCTAGCGTATCGCCAGGACGGAAATTAGGTATATTTTTTTTTAATTGTTCTTCTTCTATTTTTTTGATTATATTTGTCATTTTTACCTCTAAAAAAATTATTATGAATTAATAATATTTTTATTTTTTATTTTTTTTATATGCATTTAAAATAATTTTTTCTTCTTTTTGTAAAGTTTTTTTTTCTAATAGATCTGGTCGTTTTTCTAAAGTAATTTCTATAGATTTTTTTAATCGCCATGAACGAATTTTATCGTGATCACCAGAAAGTAATATTTCTGGAACTGTCATATTGTAAATCTTTCTTGGTCTAGTGTAATTTGGATAATCGAGTAAATTATCGTAAAAAGATTCTCTTTCTAGTGATTTTTTTGTTTTAATCACACCAGGGATAAATCTGGAAATAGAATCTATGATCACCATCGCCGCAAGTTCTCCACCAGTTAAAATATAGTCACCTATTGACCATTCTTCATCTATTAAAGAATCAATGATTCTCTGGTCTATGCCTTCATATCTTCCGCACACAAAAATAATTTTTTTCTTTTGAATTAGCTGAAAAATATTGCTTTGATTTAATTTCACTCCTTGTGGAGATAAATAAATAACTGTTGCATCTTGTAATAAGGATTTTGCATGTTTAATTGATAAATATAATGGTTGAACAGTCATTAACATACCTGGTCCTCCTCCATAAGGACGATCGTCTACAGATTTATATTTATGTTTAGTAAAATCTCTTGGATTTAATAAACTAAGCTTAATAATTTTTTTTTGAATCGCTTTTCCAGTTACTCCATAATTTGAAATCGAAGTAAACATTTCTGGAAATATAGTAATGATATAAAATGATATTAATGTTTGATTATCTTTTTTTTTGATGGATATATCATATTTTAATTCCATTGAACTGTTATGATTTTATTTTTAATATCTATATATTTTACTACTTTTTCAGTAATAAATGGAATCATGATTGTTTTATTGTTTCTTTTTAATTTATTTTTTACAAGAATAGTATCATTATATTTGTTGCTTATTAAATCAATTACTATGCCTAAATATTTATTTTTCACACTAAACACTTTACATTTTATAATATCATCCCAATAATATTCGTTTTTTTTAAGTTTTGGCAGTTGAACTCGATCAATAAAAATATCAGTATTAGTCCATGCGCTCGCTACTGATCTATCTATAACGTTATTAATTTGAATAATAAAACGATTATTATACTTTTTCCAACTTTTTAATTGAATAGTTTCCCATTTTTTATTTTTTAAAATAAACCATGGAAGATAACTAAATATTTTTTCTTTATCTTCTGTAAAAGAAAAAAAATTTATCCAACCTAATATTCCATAAACTCTTCCAATCTTTCCAACTAAAATAGGATTAATGAGTTTATCTGATTTGATATTTATAATTTTTCCTTATTTTTTTCAAATAATTGAATTAGTTTTTTTGATCGATCTGAAAGATGTGCTCCATTTTTTTTCCAATATATAATGCGATTAATATTTATTTTTAGAGAAGTAGCTGTATCTTTTGATAATGGATTAAAGTAGCCTAATTGTTCAATGAAACGACCATCTCTAGAAAACCGACTATCTGCTACTACTATTTTGTAAAAAGGACGTTTTTTATTTCCATATCGAGCTAATCGAATTTTTACCATTTTTTTTCCTTAAATTTTTTGATAATAATATTTTTCGTTGAATTAATTAATATAGTTATTTTAATATATTTTAAAACCTTGTAGGTAATATATTTTTGATATTTCGTATAATTTTACTAATTCCATTGTTTTTAATTTTTTTCATAATTTTTCTTATATTGTCAAAATTTTTTAATAATTTATTAACATCTTGAATTTTAGTTCCAGATCCTAAAGAAATTCTACGTTTACGAGAGCCTTTTATGATATCTGGATTGTTTCTTTCTTTGGGTGTCATTGAATAAATTATTGCTTCTATTTTATTTAAATTATTTTCCTCATCGTTTAATAATGAATGATTATGCATTGCTTTATTGTTGGCAAGTTTATCTATAAAATAATTTAATCCCCCTATTTTCCTCATTTCTTTTATTTGAATTAAAAAATCATTTAAATTAAAATCATCACCTTTTTTTAATTTTTTAGTCAAATCTTTAACATGAGATTGATTGATTTTTTCTTCAATATCTTTAATAATAGATACAACTTTGTTCATTCCTAAAATTTTATCGGCTATACGTTCTGGTTGAAACATTTCTAAATTTTCTATTTTTTCCCCGGTTCCTATAAATTTAATGGGTTTTTTAGTAATATAACGCATTGATAATGCAATTCCACTTCTAGCATCACTATCAGTTTTAGTTAATATAATACCTGATATAGATAAATATTTACTGAAATTTTTTGCCATGTTAACTGCATCTTGACCCATCATTGAATCAACTATTAATAATGTTTCGATAGGTTTAGAAAAATTTTGTATTTCTTGTATTTCGTTCATCATTATTTCATCAATATGCATACGTCCAGCTGTATCTATTAACAAAATATCGTACAATTTTAATTCAGCATATTTAATTGCTTTTTCTGTTATATGAATTGGTTTTTGATGAGTATCAGGTGCATAAAAGCTTACGTTAATTTGGTTGGATAGAATTTCCAATTGTTTGATTGCAGCAGCGCGATAAATATCAATAGATGTTATGAGTATTTTTTTTTTATATTTATCTTGTATCCATTTAGCTATTTTCGCTGTAGTTGTTGTTTTGCCAACTCCTTGCAAACCGACTATTAATATCACTGCTGGTGGGCAAATAGATAAATTTAAATCGTTATTTTGTTCGCCCATAGCTAAAATTAATTCATTTCGTACAATTTTTATAAATTCTTGACCAGGAGTAAGACTTTTATTGATTTCGTAACCAATTGATTTTTTTGTAACATTATTTATAAATGTTTTTATTACTGATAATGCAACATCAGCTTCTAGTAGTGCTTTTCTTACTTCTCTTATTGTATCTTTAATGTTACTTTCTGTCAGCCTTCCTCTATTAATAATGTTGCGAAAACTTTTTGAGAGGCGTTCAGTCAAGCTACTAAACATATTTCTTACTCTTTAATAAATTAATGTTGAATGATTTAAAATGTGACTATTAAAAAGATTTTAATTAATTTTTAAAATATTTTTAATTGGTAAATATTTAAGAACATTTTAATTAAAAAGGTGTTTTATTTTCACTAGGATAACAACCTAATATTTTAATAAATTTGCTAATTCTTTGGATTTTATTAAAAATTTCTTGTATTGTATTGCATGATATTTTTTTTTCAATATCAAGATAAAATATTTTTTCTTTTTTATTAATATCATAAAAAGTTAATATTTTTACAATTATTTTTTTTTGTTCTAAACTGAAAATAATTTTAGAAATTTCTTCTGTTTCTTTTTTTAAAATAAATATTATTGTAGTTTTCAATTGTTGATCTGAATTAATTTTAAAAGGCTTTTTTGATAAACAAATAAATCTAGTTATATTATTTTTTATATTTGATATATTTTTGCATAAAATTTTTAATTTATAAATTTTACTTCCTATTTCACTTCCTAAAACAGCATTAGTTTTTTCATTGCCTTGAATAATTTTTTTCATTGCGTCAGTTGTACTATTAGTATATTCAATCTTCCAATTTGGAAATTGGTTAATAAAATTACTACATTGTTTAAATGGTTGGGAATGACTGTATATTTTTTTAATAGTATTAAGTTCAATTTTTTCTATTGCTAATAAACAATGATTTATATCAACATAAATTTCTCCCACAATAAATAAATTTATATTTTTTAAAATGTTAAATATTTCATTGATAGGACCAGAGCAACTATTTTCTATTGGTAAGATAGCATAATGTGATTCATTATTTTTTACTGATTGAATAACTTCTTCAAAATTTGAGCATTTTCTTCTAATAATTTTTTTTATATTATGTTTTCCATATTTAGATGCAGCAAGATGTGAATAAGATCCTTCGGAACCAAGAAAAGAAATAACAGTTTTATTTTCATTTTTTTGATTTTTAAATTCTTCTAATAAGGTTTTTTGAGTAAGTACAGATTCTTCAATAATTAACGTAAATAAACGTTTTATGTAATTAGTATTTAAATTTTTTTTTCTTCCTAAATTAGCTAAATTAGATAATAAATTTTTTTCGCGATTTATATCGCGTATCGGTTGATTATTTTGTATTTTAGACTTAGCAATGTCTAATACTAATTTTTTTCTTTTTTCAAGTAATATAACTATTTTTTTATCAATATTGTTAATTTTATGACGAAAATTTAATAAATCATTTTTAGACAACATAACGTATTTTACCTATTTTTACCTATTAAAATATCTAATATGTTTTATATTAAAATTAAAATAAAATATTTTTACTGAATTATTATTATTTTTTTGATATAAAAATAATAATCAAACATATAATATACTATTTTTTTATCTAAAAAATGTGTTGTTTTTTAAAAAGAATATTAAATATTTTTTTAAAAATATTTCAATAGGCATGATAGATGATAATATACTTATTGTACCTTGTTAATTTTAATAACAGTATTTTTAGATATATTATTTTTTATAAGTGAGTTATTTAATGAAAACTTTTTCAATTAAAGAAAAAAACATCAAGAGAGATTGGTTTTATGTTGATGCTACTAATAAAGTACTTGGAAGGCTCGCCAGTGCTTTATCCTTGCGTCTTAGAGGCAAGCATAAAGCTCAATATACGCCACATCTTGATGTTGGAGACTATATTATAGTTTTAAATGCTTCTAAAGTATTAGTTACAGGAAAAAAGAAAAGTAAAAAACTGTATTATCATCATACAGGTTATATTGGTGGAATAAAAAAACTTACATTTGAAGAAGTTATGTCAAAAAATCCTGAAAAAATTATTACAATAGCAGTGAAAGGAATGCTTCCGAAAGGACCTTTAGGGCGATTGATGCTAAAAAAATTAAAAGTTTTTTCCGATGAAAAACATAATCATATAGCACAATGTCCTCAATTTTTAAATATTTAATAGAGTGATACTAAAATACATGATGAAAATTCAAAATTATGGAACTGGACGTCGAAAAAGTTCTTCTGCTAGAGTATTTTTAAGGCCGGGAACAGGGAAAATAGTTGTAAATAAACGTTTATTAAATAATTATTTTGGCCGAGAAACTTCCTGTATGATTGTTCGTCAACCTTTAGAATTAATAGAGATGATAAACAATTTTGATTTTTATATTACAGTAAAAGGTGGAGGAATTTCTGGACAAGCTGGTGCAATTAGACAAGGTATTACTCGTGCTTTAATGAATTATAATCCATTATTACGTAGTGAATTGAGAAAGTCTGGATTTGTTACACGTGATTCACGACAAGTAGAGCGTAAAAAAGTAGGTTTTCGTAAATCTAGAAAAAGAATACAATTTTCTAAACGTTAAAATTAAATAATAACACTTATTTTAAAGAACTTGGTTTTTTGTAATAAACCGAGTTCTTTTATTACTTTTTTCATAATTTTACGCTTTTTTTTGTAAAAAACTAAAAATTAAATAAATTTTATTTTTTTAAATAATCTAGAATATCGGAACATAATTTTTTTATTCCTGTTTTTTGTAAAGAAGAAATAAAATAATATGGTTCTTTTATGTTTAAATCGTTTTTTATTCTTTTTACAAACGTATTAATTTGTGAGGTTTTCATCAAATCAATTTTATTAAAAATTAAGAGTCTTGGTTTGTTATATAATTTCGTACTATACTGTTTTAATTCATATAATACGTATTTAATATTTTCTATTGGATCAGAATAGTCTAAAGGAAGCAAATCAACGATATGAAGTAATATTTTGCATCTTTCTAAGTGTTTTAAGAAATGGATTCCTAATCCTTTTCCTTTAGATGCACCTTGAATTATACCTGGAATATCTGCTATTATAAATTTTTCATTGTTAATTTTAACACTACCTAAAATTGGATTTAGTGTAGTGAATGGATAATCTGAAATTTTTGTTTTAGCACCAGATATATTTTTTACTAAAGTTGATTTTCCAGCGTTTGGCATTCCTAATGTGCCTACATCTGCTATTAATAATAATTCTAATTGTATATGTCTTTTTTCTCCTATTAGTCCTAGCGTTCTTTGTTGTGGTGTCCTATTAATTGAAGATTTAAATCTAAAATTACCTAACCCATGCCAGCCTCCTTTTGCAATAAGTATTTTTTGTCTATCTTTAATTAAATCATATATTATTTCACGTGTTTGATAGTTAATGATCTTAGTTCCAACCGGGACATATATAGTAATATCATTTCCTTTTTTTCCAGAGCAGTTTCTTTTTAATCCATTTGTGCCGTGTTCTGCTTGGAATTTTTTTTTAAATCTAAAATCTATAAGAGTATTTAAGTTATTGTTTGATTTTATCCAAACATTACCACCATCTCCGCCATCTCCACCATCTGGACCTCCTTTAGGAATATATTTTTCTCGTCTGAAATGAACACATCCATTTCCTCCGTTCCCTCCAATGACTTCTATAACAGTTTGGTCGATGAATTTCATATAAATCCCTTGTTTTTGAAAAATTATAATTTTAACAAATATTTTTTATAAAAAATAAGACCCCCCTCAGAAAAGGGGTGTTGTAAAACAGCAATTTTTATCAGTTAATAATATTAATATATGTTCTTTTTTTTACTCCTTTTTTTTTAAATTCTATTTTTCCTTTAACAATGGCAAAAATAGTATGATCTTTTCCACAACCTGTATTTTTTCCAGGGTGAAATTTAGTCCCTCTTTGCCTTACAATAATACTTCCTGCAGATACTAATTCGCCACCAAAATGTTTTACACCTAATCGTTGAGCATGAGAATCTCTTCCGTTCCTCGTGGAACCACCAGCTTTTTTATGTGCCATTTTATTTCTCTATATGGTTAATATCTATAATTTTTACACTAGTAAAATGTTGACGATGTCCTTGCTGTTTTTTATAATGTTTACGACGATTGAATTTTATTACTTTAATCTTTTTAGATCTCCCATGATTTTCGACAAATGCCTTCACTTTGACGCCATTTAAAAAAGGATTTCCTATTTCTATTTTATTTTTGTTTGAAATCATTAAAATATTTTCAAATTCTACTGTTGATCCAGTTAGACAATTTAATTTTTCTATATGAATCACTTGATTTTTTTTAACTCGATATTGTTTTCCACCACTTAAAAAAACTGCATACATGTAATACTCCAATTATTTTTCTATTTGTTTTTAATTAATAAAATATTAATAATTCCTTTTATAATTCAGGAAATTAAAATATTATTATATATGTTTAATATTAGCACCTAATTTATTTAATTTTTTTATAAACGACTCATATCCTCTTTTAACATGATGAATATTATTTACTACTGTAATTCCTTTTGCAACACAACCTGCTAAAATTAATGTAGCTGAACCTCTTAAATCGTTAGAAAAAAGATGATTAGAAGATAATTGTGAAACGCCTTTACAAACGACATGATTTTTTTTAATTTTTATTTTAGCACCCATTCGAATTAACTCGTGTATATAGGCGAAACGATTTTCAAATATGTTTTCAATAATAATACTTTTTCCTTGAGAAATGCTATTCAATAAAGTAAATTGTGGTTGCATATCAGTTGGAAAGCCCGGATACGGAGATGTTGAAATATTTACTGCTCTTGGTATTTTTTCTTTCATATCTAATTTAATCCAATCCTTTCCAATTTTTATATTGGCACCACTTTCAGATAGTTTTGTTAGCACATTGGTTAAATATTTTGGTTCAGTTTTACTACATATAATAAATCCTTTAGAAATTGCAGCGGCTATCAAAAAAGTTCCTGTTTCAATTCTATCTGGTATGACTTTATGATATCCTCCATGTAAATTAGAAATACCTACGATATATATTTTATCACTTCCTGCTCCAGTAATATTAGCACCTAAAGTATTTAAAAATTTTGCAACATCAATAATTTCAGGTTCTTGAGCAGCATTTTCTATAATTGTTAAACCCTCTGCTAACGTTGCAGCGCTCATAATGGTAATAGTTGCTCCAACACTAATTTTTTCTATATAAATATTCTTTCCTTTAAGAGGTTTTTGAGCAAATGCAATGATATAATTATCTTTTTTTACAATTTTCACCCCTAATGCTATCAATCCTTTTAAATGAAGATCGATAGGCCTACAACCTATATCGCATCCTCCTGGAAAAAATATCTTAGCTTTACCGAAACGTATCAAAAGAGGACTTAACATCCAAATAGATGCTCTTATTTTTTTTGTTAGATGATATGGTGGGTAATAAACATTAATACTACTTGTATCAATATACAAAATTTTATTTTTGCTTTTTATTTTCGCTCCTAAATATTTAAGTAGTTTTATTGCTATTTTAATATCTGTAACTTGTGGAACGTTATTTATTTCAATTTTTTCTTTTGCTAATATTGTCATAAATAAGATAGGTAGAGCAGCATTTTTAGCACCAGAAATTAAAACATGACCGTTTAATTTTTTATCACCTTCTATATATAGTTTGTTCATTCATTATTAAATCTCTATTAATTTTAAAATATTTAACTAAGATTTTTTTGTTTTTTTTTCCACTCTTCTGTTGTATATGTTGTAATAGACAAAGCATGGATTTTTTTTTCTGTAATCATGCTAATTAAAGGCGCGTAAATTATTTGTTGTCTTTTTACTTGACTAATACCTTTGAATATATCTCCTACTGCAATTATTTTAATGTGATTATTATCTCCTGTAGCATATATTTTTTCTAAATTTAATTTTTTATTTAATATAGATATTATTTTTTCATTATTCATTTTAAATATACTTTAATTTAATTTTGTTGGAATATAAAAATTTAAAAATGTTGTATGTCTAAATATATTTTAAAATTTTTGTATGAATTACTTCATGATAGATTAATAAATAGCTTTTCCTCGAGAAATTGAAATTTTTGATAAATTTTATTTTTTACATTAAGATAGATACATCTATTTGATAGATAATATTTTTTATTAAAAAGATGTATATTTTAAAAAAATCATGAATTTTAACCTATAATAACTTAATAGGAAATAATTTAAATATTATCTAGTATTCAACAAGTAATATTAAAATTTTTAATTTTTACTTTATTAGATTTTATCAACGATAAATTAATATTACTAATTTTCTTTATTAAAATATATGAATAATTTAATTTTTTAAAAATATTTAATTAAAATTCAATCTTTTTTAAAATATATTTTATTTTAAAAAATAAAATAAAATTTTTTAGTGTTTTTAAATGAATATTTTTATATTCTTGAAGAAAAAAAATGAGGTATGTTAGATGGTTAATTTAATCCCAATGACTATTAAAGGTGCTAAAAAACTTCGTCAAGAACTTGAACAACTAAAAAATAAAAAACGTCCTCGTATTATTATCGATATAGCAAAAGCTAGGGAACATGGTGATTTAAAAGAGAATGCTGAATATCATTCAGCTCGTGAAGAGCAGAGTTTTTGCGAAGGACGAATTAAAGAAATAGAATTGAAATTATCTAATTGTCAAATTATAGATATTACGAAAATACCTAACGATGGCAGAGTTGTATTTGGATCTACAGTAACTATTTTAAATATAAAAAATAATGAAATATTCACTTATCAAATTGTTGGCGATGATGAATCTGATTTTAAAAAAAATTTAATTTCAATTAATTCACCAATGTCAAGAGGTTTAATTGGTAAAAAAATTAATAACATTGCGACTATATTAACGCCTTCTGGTAGTGTTAAATATAAAATTTTAAAAATAGATTATATTTAAACGTCATTTATTTAAATTAAAACAATTTAATTGATTATCAATGTTACGAAAGAATTTAAAAATATGATTACTAATAATAAATCAAATAGTTCTAAGCGTTGGTTATCAGAACATTTTCAAGATTTATACGTTAAAAAAGCAAAGGAAAATAAAATTCGATCTAGATCTTGGTTTAAATTAAAAGAAATAGATAAGGATAACAAATTATTTCAACTTGGAATGAATATTATTGATTTAGGTTCGGCTCCAGGAGGCTGGTCGCAATATGCAATTAATAAGGTTGGAAAAAAAGGATCTGTCATAGCATGTGATATATTGCCTATGAAAAAAATAAGAGGAGTAAAATTTTTTCAAGGAGATTTTTGTAATACACATACATTAAATTCTATATTAAAAAATATATCTAACCATACTTTTAATATAGTTATGTCTGATATGGCACCTAATATTACAGGTTGCTGGTCTATTGATATGCCTCGTATCATAGAAATGTGTAAAATAGCTCTGAAAATATCTAAATATTTGTTATCAAAACATGGCGTTTTCCTAGTAAAATCTTTTCAAGGAGAAGGTTTAAATGAATTTTTCGAAGAAATTAAAATGTTATTTTCAAAAGTTAAAATTTGTAAACCAAAAAGTTCTCGGCCAAGATCGCGAGAAATATTTATTCTAGCTACTAGATAAAAATATTATTTTATTAATAAAATTTTAAATCTATGATGTTTTTTAAATAGATGTAATGAGAGGTTGTTCCCTTGAGTGACATGGTTAAAAACCTGATATTTTGGTTAGTAATTACAGTAATTTTAATGTCTGTTTTTCAAAACTTTAATGCTAGTGATTCTAATAATCATAGGATTGATTATTCTACTTTTTTATCAGAAGTTAACCAAGATCAGATTCGTGAAGTATATATTAATGGCAGGATTATTAGCGTTACTAAAAAAGATAGTAATAAATATACCACTTATATTCCAATGAATGATCCTAAGTTGTTAGACAATCTAATAACAAAAAATGTTAAAGTTATTGGAGAGGTTCCGGAAGAACCAAGTATTTTATTTTCCATATTTATTTCATGGTTTCCCATGTTATTGCTTATTGGTGTTTGGATTTTTTTTATGCGTCAAATGCAAATGGGAGGCGGAAAAGGAGCCATGTCTTTTGGTAAAAGCAAGGCTAGAATGCTATCAGAAGATGAAATTAAAATTACTTTTGATGATGTTGCAGGATGCGATGAAGCTAAAGAAGAAGTCAGTGAATTAGTTGAATATTTAAAAGAACCTAGTCGATTTCAAAAATTAGGAGGGAAAATACCTAAAGGTGTTCTTATGGTTGGACCACCTGGCACTGGAAAAACATTACTTGCAAAAGCAGTTGCAGGAGAAGCAAAAGTTCCTTTTTTTACTATATCTGGTTCAGATTTTGTTGAAATGTTTGTTGGAGTAGGGGCATCTAGAGTGAGAGATATGTTTGAACATTCTAGAAAAAATGCTCCATGTATCATATTTATTGATGAAATTGATGCAGTAGGTCGTCAAAGAGGAGCCGGCTTAGGTGGTGGGCATGATGAAAGAGAGCAAACACTTAATCAAATGTTAGTAGAAATGGATGGTTTTGATGGAAACGAAGGTGTAATTTTAATAGCTGCTACTAATAGACCTGATGTTTTAGATCCAGCTTTATTGCGTCCAGGTCGATTTGATCGTCAAGTCATCGTTGCACTTCCAGATATACGTGGAAGAGAACAAATTTTAAAGATTCATATGCGTAAAGTTCCTTTATCCAAAGATGTTGATCCAATAATTATTGCTCGTGGAACGCCAGGTTTTTCAGGGGCAGATTTAGCTAATTTAGTGAATGAAGCGGCACTATTTTCAGCTCGTTTAAATAATCGTGTTGTTTCTATGGCTGAATTTGAAAAAGCAAAAGATAAAATTATGATGGGATCTGAACGCAAATCAATGGTAATGAGTGATTTTCAAAAAGAATCTACTGCATATCATGAAGCTGGTCATGTTATTGTTGGAAAATTAGTTCCAGATCATGATCCCGCTCATAAAGTTACAATTATTCCTAGAGGTCAAGCACTAGGTGTTACTTTTTTTTTACCAGAATCAGACACATTTAGTATTAGTAGGCAAAAATTAGAAAGTCAAATATCAACTTTATACGGCGGTCGCTTGGCAGAAGAAATTATTTATGGTTCTAAAAAAGTGTCTACTGGTGCTTTTAATGATATTAAAGTAGCTACAAATTTAGCAAGAAATATGGTAACTCAGTGGGGTTTTTCAGATAAATTAGGTCCTCTTTTATATGCAGAAGAAGAAGGAGAAGTTTTTTTGGGTCGCACAGTAGCAAAAGCAAAACATATGTCTGATGAAACTGCCAGAATTATCGATGAAGAAGTGAAATTATTAATAGAAGTAAATTATAATCGAGCTAAAAATATTTTAAATGAAAATATTGATATTTTACATTCTATGAAAGATGCGTTAATAAAATACGAAACTATTGATTCCTTTCAAATCGATGATTTAATGGCAAGAAGAGAGGTTAGACAGCCAAAAGACTGGACTGAAAATAAATAAAAATTGAAATATATTATTAACGTGATAGTTGAATTCAAATAATATTATTGCATGAAATATTCAGTACATATTAAGCTATCTAATATGTCATAACTGAATTAGTTAATGTTATATTTCAATAACTATTGAAATAAGATGAAGTGATATACATGATTATAACTTCATCTTGTTTTTAAAAAATGTAATTTTTTATAAAAATATTAAATATTTTATAATTTTTTATTTGATAAATAGTTTAATAGAGATAAATAAATATGAAAAATTTTAAATATTTTAAGACAGATGGAATACGTGGAAAAGTAGGTGAAATACCAATTACTCCGAATTTTATGTTAAACTTAGGACAAGTTATTGGAACTATTTTAGGTGAGGATAAAAAAAAATTCTTATTGGACGAGATACACGTATTTCAGGGCGCATGTTACAGTATTCTTTAGAATTTGGCATTTTATCAAAAGGAATTTCTACTCTATCAGCTGGTTGCATACCTACATCTGCAATTGCATATTTAACAAAATCTTTAAATATTTCAGCAGGTATTATTATTTCAGCTTCTCATAATTCTTTTGATGATAACGGAATAAAAATATTTTTTAAAAATGGAATTAAAATTACTAGAGATATTGAAATTTTAATTGAAAAAAAATTAAATAATCTTTCTTATGATCGCTCTTATGTAAAAAATTTTGGATTTCCTAAAAAAATTGATGATGCTGCAAAAAAATATATTAACTTTTGTAAAAATACTTTCCCTAAATACATGAATTTATCTAAATTTACCATTGTATTAGATTGTGCTAATGGATCAACTTATAATATAGCACCTCAAATTTTTCAAGATTTAGGGGCAAATGTTATCACTTTTTCTATTTGTCCTAATGGCATTAATATAAATAAAAAATCAGGATCTACTAATGTTGATAAGCTAAAAAAACTAGTTATTTCACATAAAGCTGATATTGGATTAGCATTTGATGGTGATGGAGATCGTGTTATCATGATAGATCATTTAGGAAACATAATAAATGGAGATCAAATTATTTATATAATTGCGAAGCAATATTTAAAAAATAATCAGTTGATTGGTGGAGTTGTAGGTACTTTAATGACTAATATGGGTGTAGTTTTAGGTTTAAAAAAAATTGGAATACCATTTTGTGCTACAAAAATAGGAGACCGTTATATATATAAAAAAATCAAAGAAAAAAATTGGATACTTGGAGCTGAACAATCAGGACATGTTATTTTATTAGATAAACATTCTACTGGTGATGGAATTATAGCTAGTTTACAAGTATTATCAAGTATGATTGAAAACAACACATCTTTATATTGTTTATCTAATCAAGTAACATTATTCCCTCAAATATTATTAAATTTCTCTTTTAAAAAAGAGGAGAATTTTCAAAAAAATATAAAATTTCAATCTATTCTTGAGGAATCAAAAAATATTTTAGGAAATACTGGTCGTATTTTTATACGTCAGTCTGGCACTGAGCCTTGTGTTAGAATTATGTTAGAAGATAAAGATTATAGTAAGATAAAAAAAATTGCTCATAATATTTCAAATATAATTAAATTAATTTAAAAAATATGTAAAATATTGTTTTTAGTATAAAAATTAGAAAATATTTATAAATTTTGATAAAATTTTTTTAATAAAGTAGTAATTAGCTATTATTTAAATTATATACAAAAAGGAAACTATTTTTTTATGTATTTATTTTTTTTAGTCTTTTTAATCTTTATTTCTATTTTTTTAAATTTTTTAATTTTGCTACAACCAGGGAAAAATGTAAGTAATATTATACATTCAAATATATCTACTAATATTAAATTTATTAATAGTTTCCGAGGTAATAATTTTATTACCAATATTATTGGATTATGTGCTTTTTTATTTTTAATAATTAGTCTTATTTTATGTAATATTAATGATAAAAAAATAAATTCAAATTTATTTGAAAATTACGATAACACCTTAAAAAAAAGCACATTATCTTTAAAAAAAGATAAGATATTAAACACTGAAATACCTAATTAGTTTTCAATTATGAGTGTTAAAATGTTTTAAATTATTATAATAAATATTGTATATGAGAACCGAGGTGGTGAAATTGGTAGACACGCTATCTTGAGGGGGTAGTGCCTTAAGGCGTATGGGTTCAAGTCCCATCCTCGGTATTATTTTTCAAAAGATCAAAATATTTCATATTAAATATTAATAAAATATTATATTAAAACAGGGTGGTATTACCTAAAACCCCGAATTTTCGGGGTTTTTTATTAGAATATTTAAAAATATTTATTCAGAGGTTTATTAAAATGAATAAAGAAATATTAGCTGTTGTAGAAGCTGTTTCTAATGAAAAATCATTACCACGTGAAAAAATTTTTGAAGCTTTAGAGGTTGCATTAGCAACAGCTACAAAGAAAAAACATGAACAAGAAATTGATGTGCGAGTTAGTATTAATCGTAAAACTGGTAATTTTAGTACTTTTAGGAGATGGATGGTGGTAGATATTGTAAATCATCCAACAAAAGAAATTACTTTAGCAGCAGCTTGTTTTGAAGGTGATAAAGTTAATCTTAATGATTATATAGAAGATAAAATTGATTCTGTTGATTTTGACCGAATTACAACACAAACTGCTAAACAAGTTATTGTTCAAAAAGTACGTGAAGCAGAACGCGCAATGTTAGTTGATCAATTTCGAAAATATATTGGACAGATTGTTATCGGTGTCGTAAAAAAAATCAATAGAGATAATCTTACATTAGATTTAGGAAATAATGCTGAAGCTATTATTTTGAAAGAAGGCATGCTACCTAGAGAAAATTTTCGACCTGGAGATCGTATTCGTGGTATTTTGTATGGAGTATATCCTGAAGCTCGCGGTACTCAATTATTCATCAGTCGTTCAAAAACTGAAATGCTTATAGAATTATTTCGTATAGAAGTACCTGAAATTGGTGAGGAAATTATTGAAATTAAAGCAGCCGCACGTGATCCTGGCTCTCGTGCTAAAATTGCAGTAAAAACTAATGATAAGCGCATTGACCCAGTAGGCGCATGTGTAGGAATGAGAGGTGCTCGAGTACAAGCAGTATCTAGTGAATTATGCGGAGAACGTATTGACATTATTCTATGGAATGATAATCCAGCTCAATTTGTTATTAACGCAATGGCTCCTGCAGACGTCAAATCTATTATAGTTGATGAAGATCGTCATACAATGGATATTGCTGTAGATGCTAATAATTTAGCTCAAGCTATTGGTAGGAACGGTCAGAATGTTCGTTTAGCTTCTCAAATTAGCGGGTGGGAAATAAATGTAATGACAACAGAAGATTTGAGTATTAAACATAAAGAAGAGGCATTTGCTGCATTTAATATTTTTAAAAAATATTTAAATGTTTCTGAAAAAATTATTTCAGTTTTAGTTAAAGAAGGCTTTTCTTCACTTGAAGAATTAGCTTATATACCAATTGATGAATTATCTTCAATTAATCATTTGACCGAAGAAGAAGTGAGATTAGTTCGAGAATGCGCAAAAAATGGATTAAATCTAATTAAATTAGATCAAAAAAATACGATTCATAAAAAACAAACAGAAAAAAGACTTTTGGATATACAAGGTATGAGTGAAATTCTAGCTTTAAAACTAGCCGAGAAAAATATATTTACTTTAGAGCAATTAGCTGATCAGGGAATAGATGATCTAGTTGATATCGAAAATTTAAATGCTAAAGAAGCCGGTATGTTAATTATGACTGCTCGTAATATCTGTTGGTTTGATAATAAAGTCTAATAATAGGAAAATAGTATGATTGATATGAGTTTGAAAATATTATCCAATGAAATCAAAATATCAGTAAAAGAATTAATAAAAAATTTTTCTGAAATTGGAATTTCTAAAAATGAAAATGATTTTATTAATGCTTCAGAGAAGACATTTTTGTTAAAACATCTAAGAAAAAAAGAAAATATTTCTGAAAATACTTTTATTTTGCAAAGAAAAACTCGTAGTACTTTAAACGTTTCTTTAGCTGGAGGAAAAAATAAATCTGTACAAGTAGAAGTTAGAAAAAAAAGAACATATACAACAAATGTTACACCAGAAGTTCAAAATTTATTAAGAGATAAAAAATTTTTTCAAAATAAAGAAAAAAATTTTTCAAAAAAAATTATGAAAGAACACAATTTTAAAAATAATATTAATCTTTCATTAAAACATAAATCTGATAAAGATTTTTCAAATAAATCAAATCGATTAAATAATTCTCTTGATCTTCAAAAAAATGAAAAAAATAAAATTTTAAAAAAACATCTAGATTCAAATAAACATTCATTAAATGCAAAAAAAATAATAAAAGAAAGTGGTGTACATAAAAAATTTTATGATGAAAAAAAAGATTATCATTTAACTACATTTTTCAACGCTCGTAATATAGAAAATAACGAAAGTAATAATGAAGTTGAAAAAAATAAAAAGAATTACAATCGAAATTTAAGAAATTATCGTCAAAAGAAAAATAATAAACAAAATATTAATATAAAAAATAAAAAAGAAGATCATCGAATTTATAAAAATAAAAAAAATGTTAAACAAAAAAATAAGTCTATTTTATTACAACAAGTGTTTAAAAAACCTGAATCTTTTATTAATAGAGACGTAATTATTAATGGTACTATTACAGTTTTTGACCTAGCTAATAAAATGGCGGTAAAAAGTTCTGAAGTTATTAAAAATATGATGAACATGGGTATTATAGGAACGATTAATCAAACACTTGATCAAGATACTGCGCAGCTAATTGCAGAAGAAATGGGTCATAAAGTTATTTTGCATAAAGAAAATAAATTAGAAGAATTAATTATGCAAGATCGTGATTTAGGTAATTCTAAATCCATTATAAGATCTCCAGTAGTTACTATAATGGGACATGTAGATCATGGAAAAACATCATTGCTAGATTATATTCGTTCTACCAAAATAGCATGTAATGAAGCAGGTGGAATTACTCAAAATATTGGTGCTTATCATGTTAAAACAGAATCAGGATCGATTACTTTTTTAGATACACCAGGACATTCTGCTTTTACTGGAATGCGTGCTCGTGGAGTTAAATTAACTGATATTGTTATATTAGTAGTGGCTGCTGATGATGGAGTAAAACCACAAACTATTGAAGCTATTCAGCATGCAAAAGAAGCTAATGTTCCAATTATTGTTGCTATTAATAAAATAGATAAAATAGGCTCTGATATCAACCAGATTAAAAACGATTTAACGAAGTACAACATTGTTTCAGAAGAATGGGGCGGTGAAAATATGTTTGTTTCTATATCTGCAAAAACTGGAAAGGGTATAGATACATTATTGAATACAATTTTATTACAATCAGAAATGCTAGAATTAAAAGCAATATCTACGGGTATGGCAGAAGGTGTTGTAATAGAATCTTATCTAGACAAAGGACGAGGACCAATAGCCACTGTATTAGTTCAAAAAGGAAACTTAAAGAAAGGAGATGTAATATTATGTGGTTTAGAATATGGACGTATTAAATCATTACGCAATGAGAATGGAAAAATATTAAAAAATGCAGGACCTTCTATTCCTGTAGAAATTTTAGGTTTATCTAAAGTTCCTTTTGCTGGTGATCAAGTTACTGTAGTGCGTGATGAAAAGAAAGCTAAAGAAGTTGCATGTTATCGTCAAAATAAATCTCGTGAATTAAAATTAGCAAATCAAAATAGATCAAATCTAGAAAATATGTTTGATAATATTAAAAAATCTGATTTTTCAGAGTTAAAAGTTATTATTAAATCTGATGTTCAAGGTTCTTTAGAAGCTATCTCCGGAGCCTTGTTGAAATTATCTACTAATGAGGTAAAAATCAATATCATAGGATCAGGCATCGGCGGAATTACAGAAACAGATGCTGCACTAGCATTAGCATCAAATGCTATTATTTTAGGTTTTAATGTTAGGGCAGATGTTTCTGCAAAAAAGATTATTGAAATGGAACATTTAGATCTGCGTTATTACTCTGTTATTTATGATTTGATTGATGAAGTGCAATCTGCTATGACAGGATTATTATCTCCTGAATATAAACAAAATATTATCGGTTTAGCAGAAGTACGAAATATATTTAAATCGCCTAAATTTGGACTGATTGCAGGATGTATGGTAATTGATGGTATTATTAAAAAAAATAATCCAATCCGTATACTTAGAGATCATATAGTGATTTATGAAGGTGATTTAGAGTCTTTACGTCGTTTTAAAGAAGATGTTAGTGAAGTACGAAATGGAATGGAATGTGGAATCGGGGTAAAAAATTTTAATGATATAAAAGTTAGAGATAATATCGAAGTATTTGAATTAAAAGAGGTGAAAAGAACTTTATAAATTAATATTTAAAAATAAATTTATATTTTTTAATATATATAAAATATTGGTAATAAAATATGGAAAAATCATTTAGTCGATCCTCTAAAATATCTCAAGAATTACAAAAAAAAATTGCAATTATTATACAGTATTTTCTTAGAGATCCGCGCTTTAAAACTATTATTACGATATCTGAAGTTATTGTGTCTAAAGATTTATCATATGCTCAAGTATTCGTTAGTTGCTTAGAAATAAATAACAACTTGAGTATAAAGAAATTATTAGTTTTGTTAAATAAAGCATCTGGTTATATTCGTAAATTATTATGTAAAAAATTAAAATTAAGAATTATACCAAACATTGTTTTTTATCATGATAATTCTTTTTTAAAAGGTAATAGAATTTCTTTATTATTAAATCAATTGACGCAAAAAAAAATATTATCTAACAAGGCATAGTTCAATGTTTTTTTGTAAAAAACGTAATATTAATGGTTTTTTATTAATTGATAAACCTATAGGAATATCCTCTAATAATGCTTTACAGCAAGTAAAAAATATTTTTAATGCTAAAAAAGCAGGTTATATCGGTACTTTAGATCCATTAGCTTCAGGAATATTACCAGTTTGTTTTGGAGAGAGCACAAAATTTGCTTATTATTTAAATGATATTGATAAGCGATATAATGTTATTGCGAAATTAGGCGAAAAAACATCTACATTTGATTCTGATGGAATTATTACAAAAAAAAGAATAATTTCCTTTACAAATCTCGAACTAAATAATGCTTTAAAAGAATTAACTGGCGCAATAAATCAAATACCTTCAATGTATTCAGCAATTAAGTATAATGGCATTCCATTATATAAATATGCGAGACAGGGATTAAATGTTATACGTAATACAAGGCAAGTTCAAATATATAAATTAAGTCTTGTTGAGAAAAAAAATAATTTAATTGAATTAAACGTACATTGTTCTAAAGGAACATATATTAGAACGCTTATTGATGATTTAGGTGAAAAATTAGGTTGTGGAGCACATGTTGTTTCATTGCGTCGTACAGCAATAGGGTTATTTTCCTGTACTCAATTAGTTACAATACCTGATTTAACGGAATTGTTACATAAAGAAAATATAAATACATTAGATAATTTATTAATGCCTATTGATACTCCTATTAGTTTTTTACCCAAAGTATATTTATCCCAAAAACAATCTTACAATTTTAAATTAGGACAACAGATTGATTTTAAATCTAATATAAAAAATAGTTTAGTGCGAGTTTTAGAACAAGAAGAACAAGTTTTTATTGGATTAGGAAAAATTTATATTGAAGCAAAATTAATTCCGCACCGATTGATCTCTCTATCTACTAATTAAGTTATTTTCTATTCAACTGAAGAGTAGCATGATATTATTTTTAAATAATTTTACTGAAATATTAGTTTAATATAATTTAAAATACAATGAGGTATAACATGTCTATTAATACAGTAAATATAAAAGAAAATATTTTAAAATACGGAAAAAATAATAAAGACAGCGGAAAAACTGAAGTTCAAATTGCATTATTAACACATCAAATTAATCATTTACAATTACATTTTTCTCAACATAAAAAAGATCATTCTAGTCGAAGAGGCTTGTTAAATATGGTTTCAAAACGTCGTAAGCTATTAAATTATTTAAAGAAAAAAAATATGTCTAATTATAGTAAATTAATTGAAAATTTAAATTTAAGACGGTAAGAAATTTTGTATATTATCATATTATGAAAGTATTTTAATTTTTTGATTCGTTTATTAGACGAAAATTTTTCATAAAGGGCTTGAATTAGCCCTTTTTTTTACAATCTCATTAAAATTTTTTATTAACTAACTAATAAAATAAATTTATTTATTAAAAATAAATATTTAATTTATAATTTGTAGATAATTTTTATAAAATATATGAATGCTTTTTTCAAGTGAATTAATTTATAATTAACAAAAAATTAATTTTATATTAAGGATATTATTTTGCTGAATCCCATTGTACGAAAATTCCAATATGGTCAACATATAATTACATTAGAAACAGGGATAATGGCTCGACAAGCAACATCTGCTGTAATGGCAAGTATGGATGATACCGCTGTTTTTGTTACTGTTGTTGGGGATAAAACAGTTCATCCTGGGCAAAAATTTTTCCCTCTTACAGTCAATTATCAAGAAAGAACATATGCTGTTGGTCGGATACCTGGAGGTTTTTTTAGAAGAGAAGGTCGTCCTAGTGAAAGTGAAATATTAACTGCTCGATTAATTGATAGACCAATTCGACCTTTATTTCCTAAAGGATTTTTTAATGAAATCCAAATAATTGCTACAGTAGTATCAGTTAATCCACAAATCAATCCTGATATAATTTCTATTATTGGTGCTTCAGCAGCCCTCAGTTTATCTGGAATTCCATTTTACGGTCCAGTAGGAGCTGCTAGAGTCGGTTTAATTGATAATCAATATATATTAAACCCAACAACTGAAGACATGAAATCTAGTTCTTTAGATTTAGTTATATCAGGAACTCAAAACGCTGTTTTAATGGTAGAAGCAGAATCAAAAATATTAAGCGAAGAAAAAGTACTTGGAGCAATTATTTTTGGTCATCAACAACAACAAGTAGTTATTAATAATATTCGTTCTTTATCAAATGAAGCTAGAAAGTTACCTTGGGCTATATCTTATCCTGAAATCAATACTGTATTAGAATCTAAACTTATAACTTTAGTTGGAAAAGATATAAGTAATGCTTATTTAATCTTTAATAAACAAGAAAGACATGAAAAATTAAATTTTCTTAAAGATAACATAGTAAAATTACTTTTTAATGAAAACTTAAATATAGATATAAGTGAAATTGATGAAATTTTTCAGAAAATTGAAAAAAATGTCGTAAGAAAACGTATTTTAAATAATGAATATCGTATTGATGGTCGAGAAAAGGATATGATCCGAGCATTAGATGTTAGAACAGGTATTTTACCTCGTACACATGGTTCTGCTTTGTTTACTCGTGGTGAAACACAATCTTTAGTTTCTGTTACTTTAGGAACATCTCGAGATGCACAAAATTTAGATGAGTTATTAGGTGATAAAACAGATAATTTTTTGTTTCATTACAATTTTCCACCTTATTCTGTAGGGGAAATAGGTATAGTAGGATCGCCCAAAAGAAGAGAAATTGGACACGGTCGTTTAGCTAAAAGAAGTCTATTAGCAGTCATGCCGAACATTGATGAATTTCCATATACTATTAGAATAGTATCTGAAATAACTGAATCAAATGGTTCATCTTCTATGGCTTCTGTTTGCGGTGCATCACTAGCTTTAATGGATGCTGGAGTTCCAATAAAATCTGCTGTAGCTGGAATATCTATGGGCTTGGTAAAAGAAGGTGATAATTATGTATTACTTTCAGATATTTTAGGTGATGAAGATCATTTAGGAGATATGGATTTTAAAGTTTCTGGAACTAAAGAAGGCATTACAGCTTTGCAAATGGATATAAAAATAGAAGGAATAACTAATGAAATTATGCATATTGCTTTAAGTAAAGCTAAATCTGCTAGACTGCATATTTTAAATGTTATGCAGCAAGCACTAAGTAAACCTAGAAAAGAAATTTCTGAATTTGCACCAAGAATTCATACAATCAAAATTAATCCCGAAAAAATTAAAGATGTCATAGGAAAAGGAGGATCTGTAATTAGAATGTTAACAGAGGAAACAGGAACTATAATTGAAATTGAAGATGATGGAACGGTAAAAATATCTGCTACAATTGGAGAAAAAGCAAAGCATGCTATTCGCAGAATTGAAGAGATTACAGCCGAAATTGAAGTTGGGCGTATTTATTCTGGAAAAGTAACTCGTATTGTTGATTTTGGAGCGTTCATTACAATAGGTTTTGGAAAAGAAGGATTAGTACATATTTCACAAATTTCTAATAAAAGAGTAGAAAAAGTTTCAGATCATTTAAAATTAGATCAAATTATACCTGTAAAGGTATTAGAAATTGATAGGCAAGGACGTTTAAGGTTAAGCATTAAAGAAGTAAAAGATTCTATTATATCTAATAAATCTATAAATAATATTTTTATCTGATATAATTAATTTAAAATACATTATTTTAAAATTTTTAAAAGAAAAAATTTTGTTTTGATAGAGCATAAATTTATATTTTTTAAAAAACTATATTTGAAATATAATATGTAATTAATAATGTTTTTATTCGTTTTAGTTGATTTTCTTTCCTAATAAATAGATACTTTGTTTTTAAAATTACTAATTAGTTGCTAATGTTATATCTTTATTAATCATTAGCAATAAATGTTATTTATTTTGTATTGTATTTATTAGATTATTTAATTGTAGCCGGTTGACACTTTTCAATGAAAATAAATAATATATATATTTTCATCATGAGCTATGTAGACTGGCCAATGTAACTTAAAAGGCATATCTATTGCATGACTCATACTGAAAAAAAATTTTCTTTTCTTGGTTTAAATCCTTTTATTATTCAATCTTTAAATGAAATGGGATATGTTAAACCATCTCCTATTCAAGCAGCTTGTATTCCTTTGCTTTTGCAAGGTAAAGATGTATTAGGTATGGCGCAAACTGGGAGCGGAAAAACAGCTGCTTTTTCATTGCCATTATTACATAATTTAAAAATCAATTTAAAAGCACCACAAATTTTAGTTTTAGCTCCTACAAGAGAGCTTGCTGTACAAGTTGCTGAAGCTTTTTCTATTTTTTCTAAATATATAGTAGGAGTAAATGTATTACCTTTATACGGAGGTCAACGATACGAATTGCAATTACGGGCATTAAAACAAGGCCCACAAATTGTTGTAGGAACTCCAGGTAGATTACTAGATCATTTAAAAAGAGGAACTCTTAATCTTTCTAATTTACATAGCTTAGTTTTAGATGAAGCAGACGAAATGTTAAGAATGGGTTTTATAGAAGATGTAGAAACAATTATGTCGAAAATACCAAAAGAACATCAAACTGCTTTATTCTCAGCAACTATGCCAGAAGTGATACGACGTATTTCTAAAAGATTCATGAAAGACCCTAAGGAAATAAGAATTAAATCTAACATAACAACACGCCCTGATATTAAACAAAGTTATTGGATGGTATATGGTAAAAAAACAGATGCCTTAATTCGTTTTTTAGAAGTAGAAGAATTTTCAGCTACAATTATTTTTGTCAAAACAAAAAATGCTACCTTAGAAGTTTCTGAGGCTTTAGAGCGACATGGATATAATAGTGCAGCGTTAAATGGAGATATGAATCAAGCATTACGAGAGCAAACTTTAGAACGCTTAAAAAATGGTAGATTAGATATTTTAATTGCAACAGATGTTGCAGCTCGTGGTTTAGATGTTGATCGAATTAGTTTTGTTATTAATTATGATATTCCTATGGACTCCGAATCTTATGTTCATCGTATTGGACGTACAGGACGAGCAGGACGAGCAGGACGAGCACTATTATTTGTTGAAAATCGTGAGCGTAGATTGCTGCGTAATATTGAACGAACAATTAATCAATCTATTCCAGAAGTGCAATTACCAAGAATTGAATTATTATGCGAAAAACGTCTTCAACAATTTTCAAAAAAAGTGCAACAACAACTTGAAAGCAAAGATTTAAATGAGTATGTGTCTTTATTAGATAAGTTGTATTGTTCTGATGATCTAGATATTAAAACTCTCGCAGCAGCTTTATTAAAAATGGCTCAAGGAGGCCGTCCTTTAATTATTAAAAAAGATCTATTAAAACGTCCTACTAAAGAAAATTTATACAAAAATAATTATAGACAAGAAGAAAATAGAAATAATCGGTATCGTCGTGATCGAAAAGAGATGAAGAATGTGGATTTATATCGTATCGAAATTGGTCGTAATGATGGAATTGAAGTTCGTCATATAGTTGGAGCTATTGCTAATGAAAGCAATATAAATAGTCGTAATATTGGTAATATAAAATTATTTTCTTCATATTCTATTGTTGAATTACCCTTAGGTTTATCTAAAGAATTATTACAGAACTTAATGAAAACCAGAATTTTAAATAAGCCAATAAATATAAAATTGCTTCGAAATTTTAAATATCATCAAAATAAATCATATAATCGATCTATTTTGAATAAAGATTTAAATGCTAATCGTAGATTTGATGAAAATCGTTCAACTAAATCTCATTCTGCTAAAAAAGAAATCAGATTGTCTTCATTCCGTCGTAAAAATATTTAATTTTTTATGCCGCTTCGCGGCATATTGAAGATTGATAAATAATTAGAAAAATTAATTGTTATTTTTCATCTATATGCCATAGCTTCTATTTCGATCTTGACATTTTTTGGTAATGCTTTCACTTCGATACAAGATCTTGAGGGGAAAGAAGATTTATTTTTTAAAAAAAAATTTTCATATATCTTATTAATTGTCTGAATTTTATTTAAATCAGTAGTAAAAATTGTTATTTTGACGATATTTTTTACTTGATATTTAGATTTTTCAAGAATATGTTTTATGTTTCTTAATGTTACATATGTTTGTTTATCAATGCTTTCTGGTATAACTCCGGATTTTACATCAATAGGTATTTGACCGGATATAATTAAAAAATTGTCGAATTGTATAGCCTGCGAATATGGACCAATTGGTTGGGGAGCATTTTTTGTGTTGATAATATTCATATTACACCATTTTTTAATTAAATTTATCTATGATAAAACTATATTTTTAGAGAATTCTTTTTCACAGTATTTACATTTCAAATTCATATTTTTGTCTAATTTCTTAACAAAAATAAAACTAGAATTAATAAGATTATCATGAGTAATACAATTACTATTTGGACAAATTAAAATACGATCTATTTTTTTAGGTAATTTTGGAAATATTTTCCCTACTAAGTTGTATTGATCAATATAGTTAACTGTAGCACATGGAGCATAAATAGCTAATTGATTGATTTGATCGGCACTTAAAAAAGTATTTTCAATTTTAATAATATCTTTTCTTCCTAATTTTTGAGAAGGCAAGTTTAAACCAATAGTAATGCGTTTTTCTGTTTCTGTAAATCTAAATAAAGATAATAGTTTAAAGCCTATTTGAGATGGAATGTGATCGATTACGCTACCACATTTTATAGCTTCTACTTGTAGTTTATTTATTTGCATATTGTTTTATTAAAAATGATTTTCTATTAATACTAACGATAATATTGCTTGACGCGCATAAATACCATTTGCTGCTTGTTTAAAATACCAAGCATAAGGTGTATGATCAACATCATAATCGATCTCATCTACACGAGGTAGAGGGTGTAATATTTTTAAATTACTACGTGCATTTTTTAAAATCTTAGTATTTAATATAAACTTTGATTTAGCATTTGCATATTCTGTAGATTCAAGTCTTTCTTTCTGGACGCGTGTCATGTAAAGAATATCAATTTCAGAAATAACTTCCTCTATATTTTGACACCTTGTCCAACTAATTTCTTTTTCTAAAAGCATATCGTTAATATAATTTGGCATTGTTAATGCATCAGGAGAAATAAAAAAAAATTTATTTTTATTATACTTAGCTAATGCTTGTGTTAAAGAATGCACAGTTCTTCCGTATTTTAAATCACCTACCATCGCAATATTTAAATCATCAAGTCGATATTGAGTTTCTTGAATAGTAAATAGATCTAAGAGTGTTTGTGTAGGATGTTGATTTGCTCCGTCTCCAGCGTTAAATATTGGTATATTATTAGAAAATTCAGTAGCTAAACGAGCTGATCCCTCCTGAGGATGTCGAATAATAATGGCATCTACATACGAACTAATTACTGAGATAGTATCTGCTAATGATTCTCCTTTTTTTCCTAAAGATATATTGCTGTCATCAGAAAAACCTATTGTTGAAGCACCTAATCGGAAAATTGCTGTTTCAAAAGATAAGCGTGTACGAGTAGATGCTTCAAAAAAGCAACTAGCAATAATTTTATTTTTTAGTAAACTGGGTTCAGGTTTTTTTTTTAAAATAGAAGATTTTTTTAAAACTAATTCTAGTTCATCACGTTTAAGATCATTTATTGAAATTATATTTTTTTTATATAGAGAGTTTCTCAACTTCTAAATTCCTTAATTGTAGAGAAAGAAAAAGTAGTTATTGTTATTTTTATACAAAGATGAGAAACAGTAACAAATAATTTTTTATAAACTATATATTTTATATTAAAATGTAATATTTTTAACAAGACTAGATATGAGAATAGCTTTTATAGTATGCAATCTATTTTCTGCTTGTTCGAAAATAATATTTTGATTTTTTTGAAAAATACTATCTGTAATTTCTACTCCGTCTTGTAAATTATGCTCTTTTAACATCGATTCAACTATAGCATTTTTTTTATCATGCAGTGCAGGGAGACAATGTAATACTTTTACTGAAGAATTATCAGTCATATCTAACATATTTTTATTAACTTGGTATTTTTTTAATAGTGCTATTCTTTCTTTCCATATTTTTTCTGGCTCTCCCATAGAAACCCAAACATCTGTATAAATAAAATCTACATTTTTCACACCTTCTTTTATGTTTTCAGTACATATTATTTTGTTTTTATTTTTTTTTGCTTTTTCTTGACATATATTTAAAATATTTTTTTCAGGCCAACATTTTTTAGGAGAAACTAAACGTAGTTCTATCCCTAAAATAGCTGAAGCTTCTAGCAAGCTATTTGCTATATTATTATGTGAATCACCAACATATGCGCATTTTATTTCAAAAAATTGTTTTTTTGGAAAAATTTCTTTTATTGTTAATAAATCTGCTATGATTTGTGTAGGATGAAATTTTTCAGTTAACCCATTCCATACAGGGACATTAGAGTATCTTGCTAAAGTTTCTATTACTTTATGACTATGACCTCGATATTCAATTCCATCATATAAGCGACTAAGAACTCTCGCTGTATCTTCAATAGATTCTTTTATACCAAGATGAGTGCTTCCCGGTCCAAGATAGGTAACATGTGCACCTTGATCAAATGCAGCAATTTCAAATGAACATCTTGTACGAGTTGATTCTTTTTCAAAAATTAAGGCAATATTTTTTTTTTTCAATAACTGAATTTCTTGATTATTTTTTTTTATTTTTTTTAGTTTTTCAGATAACATAATAATTTTTTCTAATTCAATATTAGAAAAGTCTAATAATCTTAAAAAATCACGTTGGTAAAGATAATTCATAATTTAAATTCTCTTAAAATTATATTTAAATGGGTTTATAAATATCTATATAAATCACACTAATAAAAAATGTTAAATGATTGAATATTTTCATACTATTATAGTATATAATATTTTATTATTTTTTGGATTAAATTATTTTTAACTGTTTTATACATTATAAACTATAAAAAACAAAATTATAGAGATATATTATGAATTTTTTTTTAGAAAACTTCGATTTAAATGTAGTACAAACAGATTGTATAGTTGTTGGTATTTTTAAATCTTTAGAATTAACAAGTTCTGCTGATATTTTAAATAAATATAGCAATGATTATATTAGCAAACTAATTCATCAAGGAGATATTAATGGCGAAATAGGAACAAATTTGTTGCTATATAATGTACCAAATATTATCTCCAAGAGAATACTATTAGTAGGTTGTGGAGAAAAAAATAATTTTAAATTATGTTTTTTAACTAAGATTATTAAAAATGCTATCCCGGTTTTAAATAAAAGCTCTATTCAACATGTTTTTTTTTCTTTAAATGAACTATATTTTTGTAAGAATCAGACATATTGGTTTATTCGGAAAATAATCAGTGATATTCATAAAAAAATTTTTAAAATAACCACGTTTTTTAAAAAGGAAATTTACTTAAAATCTATTACATTTAATATAAAAGATAAAAATTTACTTTTATCAGCTCAAACTGCTTTAAAACACGCTAAAGCTATTAGCTTAGGATTAACCGCTGCAAAAAAAATAAGTAATTTACCTCCTAATATTTGTAATCCACTATATTTATCCCTGGAAGCAAAAAAATTATCTCATACATATAAAGACAATATTGAAGTTACAACAATTGATTCTGAGAAGATGAAAATTTTAGGTATGCATGCTTATTTAGCGGTAGGAAATGGTTCAAAAAACAAGCCATATATGTCCGTGATTAAATATTCTAAAAAAAATACTTTTAATAAAAAAGTTATTGTATTAATAGGAAAAGGATTAACATTTGATTCTGGAGGTATTTCTATCAAACCTTCCCAAAATATGCATGAAATGAAGTATGATATGTGTGGTGCAGCTGCTGTTTATGGGGCGCTGATTACGGCTGCTGAGTTGAATTTACCTTTAAATGTTATTGGAGTTTTAGCTGGTTGTGAAAATATGCCAGGAGGAAGTTCATTTAGACCTGGAGATGTTCTAAATACTATGTCTGGAAAAACAGTAGAAGTTTTAAATACAGATGCTGAAGGACGTTTAGTTTTATGTGATGTATTTAAATACGTGGAACGTTTTTCACCTAATATAGTAATTGACGTTGCCACTTTAACTGGGGCTTGCGTTACAGCATTAGGACATTATGTTACTGGTTTATTCTCTAATAATGAAATTTTAACTAATGATTTAAAAAAAGCTGCTCAACAAACAGATGATAAAGTTTGGCAATTACCTTTGTTTGATGAATACGCGCAAGACATAAAATCTAATATAGCCCATTTTTCTAATGTTGGGAATCAAGGAGCTGGAGCAATAACAGCAGCATTTTTTTTGTCTCAATTTACAAAAAAATATTATTGGGCACATCTAGATATTGCTGGCACTGCTTGGGAATCTGGTATGAATAAAGGATCTACAGGTCGTCCTGTCGAGCTTTTATCTCAGTTTTTGTTAAACATATCAAACTTGAATGAATGTTAAATAATTTCAAAATGTTTTACATTCAATTAAACATATTACTTTTTAATAGATAATAATTAAATACAATGGAAAAAACTTATAATCCTCAAGATATTGAAGAATCTTTATATGATTTTTGGGAAAAAAATGGATATTTTAAACCTAGTAACGATTTAACTAAGCCATCATTTTGTATTATGATGCCACCTCCTAATATTACTGGAAATTTGCATATGGGGCATGCATTTCAACAAACTATTATGGATATACTGATTCGTTATCATAGAATGCAAGGAAAAAATACATTATGGCAAGTCGGAACAGATCATGCTGGAATAGCAACACAAGTATTAGTAGAGCGTCATATATATCTTACAGAAAATAAAAATAAAAAGGATTATAATAGGAATGATTTTGTTGAAAAAATATGGTCATGGAAAAATAAATATAATGTAATTGTTACAAAACAAATGCGACGTTTAGGAAATTCTGTTGATTGGGATCGCGAAAAATTTACTTTAGATCCCGATATTTGCCATGCTGTTAAAGAAGCTTTCATTATTTTTTATAAGGATAATTTAATATACCAAAAAAAAAGATTAGTACATTGGGATTCAAAATTAGAAACAGTTATTTCTGATTTAGAAGTAGAGCATCGTTTAATAAAAAGTAAAAAATGGTTTATTCGATATCCTATTTTCTTTAATCAAAAAAAAAATAATCATCAGATTAAATATTTAACAGTTTCCACAACTAGACCTGAAACATTGCTAGGAGATACAGCTTTAGCTGTTAATCCCAAAGATGAAAACTATAACCAGTTTATTGGTCAATTTGTTATATGCCCGTTAGTAAATAGAATCATACCTATTGTTGCAGATAAATATGCAGATTTAACAAAAGGAACAGGTTGTGTCAAAATTACACCCGCACACGATTTTAATGATTATAAAGTAGGATTACGTCATCAGTTACCAATGATTAATATTTTTACATTTGATGGTAAGATTAAAAAAAATTTTGATATTTACAATTATAAAGGTCAAATATCTGATATACATAGTTCATTAGTTCCAAGTAAATTTCAAAATTTAGATATTATTTCCGCGAGAATCAAAGTGATTAAGGAAATAGAAAAAATAGGGCTGCTAGAAAAAGTTGAAGAATGTGATATTCTGACACCTCATAGTGATAGAAGCGGCGTAATTATTCAACCTATGTTAACTAATCAATGGTATTTGAAAACATCAAAATTAGCTAATTTAGCTATTTCTGTGGTCAAAGAAAAAAAAATTAATTTTATCCCACCACAATATGAAACTATGTATTTATCTTGGATGAATAATATTGAAGACTGGTGTATTTCACGTCAATTATGGTGGGGTCACCGTATTCCAGTTTGGTATGATTGCAAAAAAAACATATATGTTGGACACAATGAGAGTGAAATAAGAAAAAATTACAATATATCAAATGATATAAAATTAACTCAAGATGAAGATGTTTTAGATACCTGGTTTTCATCTGGATTATGGACTTTTTCTACATTAGGTTGGCCTAAAAAAACAAAATTTTTAAAAATTTTTCATTCAACTGATGTTTTAGTCAGTGGTTTTGATATTATTTTTTTCTGGATTGCTAGAATGATTATGTTGACTATGTATCTTGTTAAAGATAATTTTGGTATATCTCAGATACCTTTTAAAAATGTTTATATTACAGGTTTAATACGTGATGAAGAAGGTCAAAAAATGTCGAAATCAAAAGGAAATGTTATTGACCCATTAGATATGATAGACGGTATTACTTTGAATAACTTAATTAAAAAAAGAACAAATAATTTATTACGACCACAGTTATCCCGTAAAATTAAAGAACGTACTATAAAGCAATTTCCTAATGGAATTAGTCCGACAGGTACAGATGCATTACGTTTTACATTTTGCGCTTTAGCTTCTAATACACGTGATATAAAATGGGATATGAGCAGATTGAAAGGCTATCGAAACTTTTGTAATAAACTTTGGAATGCTAGTCGATTTGTTTTAATAAATACAAAAAATCATCATTTTTTTTCATTTAAAATAAATGATAACATGCTTTTTATAAATAAATGGATTTTAATAGAATTTAACAAAGTAGTAAAATTATATAGAAATTCATTAGATAGTTATCGATTTGATGTTTCAGCAAATATTTTATATGATTTTACTTGGAATACTTTTTGTGATTGGTATTTAGAATTTGTTAAACTAATTATAAAATTTGGTTCATCTCAGGATGTATATTACACTAAAAATATTTTAGTTGATATTTTAGAGCAACTTTTGAAATTGCTACATCCCATTATACCTTTTATTACTGAAACTATTTGGCAGCGTATTAAAAAAATTAAAAATATTAAAGAAAAAACAATTATGCTTCAACCGTTCCCAAAATATAATCATTTATTTTTCAATGAAAAAATTTTATCAGATATGAGTTGGATAAAAAAAATAATAATTTCTCTAAGAAATATTAGAGCCGAGATGAACATTTCCACAAAAACATTATTATCATTATTTCTGAAAAATGTTTCTTTTGATCAAGAAAAAATTATTCAAGAAAACTTTTTGTTATTAAAAAATATAGTTCATTTAGATAAAATTGAAGTTGTTTCTAAAAAATATAAAGAACCTTTATTATCTATTAAAAAAATTATTGATGGCGTAGAAATTTTAATTCCTATATTTAATATAATAGATAAAAAAATTGAATTGAAAAGATTAAATAAAGAAATAAAAAATATCACATTAAAAATTGTATCTGTAAAAGAAAAAATATTAAATAAAGATTTTTTACGTCATGCCCCTCGAAATATTATAATAAAAGAACAGGAAAAATTAAAAAATTTAAATCAAATATATTCTAAGTTATCTTCTCAAATAAAAATTTTTAATAATTTTTTAAATAAAAATAATTCGTCTCGTGAAAAAATATAGGATTTATTTCTAAATAGTATAGGTTTATTATGTCAATTTTACATAATTATAGTTCTAAAAAAGCATTAAGAAATGATATTTTTTTGAAAAAAGAACCGCGTTTGATTCTTTCATTTTACAAATATTTTTATGTTCAAGATCCCAAAAGTTATAGAGATCAAATTTATAAAAATTTTCTGAAATATCAAATATTAGGTAGAGTGTATATCGCTTATGAAGGAATAAATGCTCAAATTAGTATCCCTATTTATATGTATTCGAATTTTAAAAAGTTTTTATATCAATTTGATCCAGAACTAAATAATTTACATATTAACAAAACATTTCATTTGAATAATGTATATGCATTTTGGGTTTTTTCTGTAAAGGTTAAAAAAAAGATTGTAAATGATGGCATTCAGGATCCTTTATTTAAATTTAAAAATGTTGGAATATATATTAATGCAGAAAAAGTTAATTTAATGCTGAAAAATAAAGAAATCATATTTATTGATATGAGAAATTCTTACGAATACAAAATAGGTCGATTTCCTAATGCTATAGAAATTAAAAGCAACACTTTTCGAGAACAGTTAAAAAATGTAATAAAAACTATGAGTTATGCTAAAGATAAAAATATAGTAATGTATTGTACAGGTGGAATTCGCTGTGAAAAAGCGACATCTTGGATGATCTTTAATGGTTTTAAGAACGTTTATCATATAAAAGGTGGAATTATTGGGTATGTGAACCAAGCGAAAAAAAATAGATTACCTATTTTATTTAAAGGAAAAAACTTTGTATTTGATAATCGAATGAGTGAAAAGATATCAGAAGATGTTTTATCTCTTTGTAAGCAATGCAATAAGCCTTCAGATAATTATGTAAATTGTGCTTTTAATTTATGTCATCTATTATTTATTCAATGTCATAACTGTGAAATCAATTTTAGAAATTGTTGCTCTTTTAACTGTATGAAAAGATATAATATTTCATTAAGATAAATAATATTTAATTTTAAATTAATTATTTAAATTATTTATATTTTTTTCTAAATTTTCCCAATATGTTATTTTTTTTTCTAATTTTTTTTCTTCTAAATTTAACTCTTTTAATACAGGTAATTGATTGATAAAATTTTTCTTAAAAAATTCAGGTTGATTTATTTTATTTTGTAGAATTTTAATATTTTTTTCTATTTTTTCGATTTGATTTAATATTTTTTCTGTTTCATTTTTTAGCTTATTTTTACTTGGTGATTTTAATTTTTTATTTAATATATGTATATTTTTTTTACTTTTATCTTTTTTGATTTGTTTATCTATTAAGTCATTATATATACCTAAGTGTTTAGTGATAAATCCATCTCCTTTGAATATCCAATATTTATTGACTGTATTTTGAATAAATTTTCTATCATGACTTACTATCAAAACAGTTCCAGAATATTGAATAATAATTTTCTCTAATAATTTTAATGTATCTAAATCTAAATCATTTGTAGGTTCATCAAGAATTAATATGTTATTTTTTTTTAAAAATAATTTAGCTAAAAGCAATCTATTGCATTCTCCGCCGGATAAAGTTTTTACTAATCGTTGTAATTCATATGGTTGAAACAAAAATTTTTTTAAGTATCCTATTAAATATTGTTCTTTCCCATTGATTACTATTTTATTTTGTCCTTCATTAATATTATCTAAAATAGATTTTTTAGGATTTAATATTGTTCGATTTTGATCAAAATATCCGATTTTTAGCTTTTTATTTGCATAAAAATATCCTGTTTGAACTTTATTTTCTCCTATCAGTATTTTTATCATAGTACTCTTACCGGAACCACTATTTCCAATGAATCCTATTTTATCACCATATTGTATTGTTGAAGAAAAATTTTGAATAATATTTCTGTTTTCTATGCAAAAATTTATATTTTTTAAATCAAACATTATTTTTCCCGAATAATCTTTGATTTCATTAATTAAAATATTTTCAAATTTTTCTATTTTTTTATAATTTTCATTTTCTTTCCTTAACTTTTCTAAATTCTTGACTCTACCTTCATTTCTTGTGCTTCGTGCTTTAATTCCCTGTTTAATCCAAATTTCTTCTTTTTCTAATTTTTGATCAAACAACTTTTTTTGAATTTTTTCGATTTCATAATTTTTATTTTTTAATATAACAAATTTTTTATAATCCCCTGGAAATGATGTGAGTTTCCCTCGATCAAGATTAACGATTCTTGTGCATATATTGTCAATAAAAAATCTATCATGTGATATAAATACAATACTTCCAGAAAATTTTTTTAAAAAATTTTCTAACCATCTTACTGTATTGATATCCAGGTGATTAGTGGGTTCATCCAATAGTAATATATCAGGTTCATGTACTAATGCAGCGCCTAATGCAATTTTTCTTAATGATCCACCAGATAATTCTGAAAGTAAAGTATTTTTTTTAAGATCTAATATTTCAATGATTTTTTCTATTTTTAGAATCTCATAAGGATTAATTTTTTTAAATTTTTTTTTAATAAATTCGAAAATTGAAATATTAAAATGATCTAAATTTTTTTGAGATAAATATGATATTTTAATATTTTTTCTATAGATAACAAAACCCGAATCTAAATCTTGTTTTTTATTAATGACTTTTAATAAAGTTGACTTTCCCGCTCCATTTTTTCCAGTTAAACAAACACGTTCATTTTTATTTAAATAAAAAGAAGTATTTTTTAGTATTTCTAAATTGCTAAATGATAAAGAAGCATCTTTTATGCTAATGAAATTCATAGTTTTCTCATTTAAAATTCATTGTATATGTTGTATTAGCCAGGAGTAATATTTTTTATTTAAAAAATCTTTTGATTGCACTAAATGAGTAATATTTTTCACATATAGTTTCATTTGATGGATTTTATCAAAATTTAATTTAAAATTGTTTGTAGAACTTGAAAAAATAATATAGCCATTTTCTCGTAAATTTTTTTTTAAAATATTTAATAAGTCAAGATAATCTTTTTTCAATTCAAAAACTTGTTTCATTTTTTTTGAATTTGAGAAAGTTGGTGGATTAATAAATATTAAATCAAATTTTTGATAAGTTGATCTAATCCATTCCAAACAGTTTGATTGAATAAAAGAATGTTGTATTCCAATGATATTGTTAATTGACATGTTTCTCATAGACCATTGTATATATGTATTAGATATATCGATAGTAGTTGTGCTTTTGGCACCTCCTAATCCGGCAAAAACAGTTGCACTACCGGTATATGCAAATAAATTTAAAAAATCTTTACCGTATGACATTGTACTTATAAGCTTTCTTACACGTCGATGCTCTAAAAATAATCCAGTATCTACATAATCAAATAAATTTACTAATAGTTTTGCATGATATTCTTGGATTATAAAAAATTTTTTGCTATTAAAAAGTTTTTGATATTGTAATTTTTTTTTTTGTTTTTTTCTTGTTTTAAATACTATATTATTAATTGGAATAGATAATATTTCTTTTGTATAATAAATTGCATGACATAATCTTTTATAAGAATCATGTATGTTTATTTCTTTTGGCGCTTGATATTCTTGAATTACTAACCAATTTTTGTACATATCTACAACAATTTTATAACTTGGTATATCTTGATCATATATGCGAAAACAGTCTATTTTTTTCCAGTCATTCCATTTTTTTAATTTTTTAATATTCTTTTTTAATCTGTTTTCATATTCTTTGTTTTTATGATTTAGTCTTTCTGACAATATTTTATAATTTTTTAAAAAGCAGTTTAATGATCCACTTTTAAAAGAAAATGTTTCATAAGCTTGTATTTGTAAAAAACTTGACAAAAATTCTGATGCAGTAAATATTGATAGTTTCCAATTTTTAAAATGTTTTTCAAACATAAAACTAATTTGAATATATAATGCTACTAGCTCGCTTTCAGTATTTTCTTTTTCTTCATACGGTGGATTACTTAATAATACTCCCATTTCTTTATTTTTGTATGGGTTGGTAATGTTATTTAAATTAGATTTTGAAAATTGAATAATTTCTAATACGTTTGCATTAAATGCATTTTCTTTTGCTTGTTCTATAATTTTTTGATTATAATCAAATCCAATAAATAAATTTTTATGACATTTTTTTATGCTCATTTCAAATTTTTTATTTGCTTCATTAAGAACTTCATTCCATAAAAAATTGTTATATCCTTTCCAAAATTGAAAACCCCACTTATTTCTTTTTAATCCTGGCGCTCTGTTAGAGTAAATCATAGCTGCTTCAATTAAAAAAGTCCCAGAACCACACATAGGGTCTATTAAAGGAATATTTTTTTTCCATGCGGAACTTAATACAATTGCTGCGCTTAAGTTTTCTTTTAATGATGTAATATTTGAAAATTTTCGGTAACCTCTTTGACTTAAAGAATTACCAGATAAATTTAACATAATATTTATTCTGTTGTTAGTTAATAATGCTTGAACACTAATATCAGGATTAATAAGATTAATATTAGGATATATAGAATATTTTTCATAAAATTGATCTAAAATTGCATTTTTTATAGTTAACGCTCCAAATAAACTATTTTTAATAATATCGTTGTTTCCTTTAAATTTTACTAAAAATGTATTGTTGAAATATAAAATTTTATCCCAATCAATCTGATAAGTATTAGTATATAAATCATGATTACTATTAATAATAAATTTTTTAATACATATATAAATCTTAGAAGCAATTCGACTCCATATTAAACTTCGGTATAATAGTAAATCCTCACCTTCATAATAAATACCTCCTTTAATAATATGTAAATTTTTTGCTCCTAAAAAAATAAGTTCGTTTTTTAATAATTTTTCACATCCTAAATTTGTGCTTGCATATAAATAGTTCATAATCTTTTTTATGTTTTATAATGTAAATTATTTTCGAAAATATATTTTTTAAATATTTGATTTAAAATAATTAATACTGTTTATTTTTTAAATCAAAATTTTTATAAATATGAAATATTTTATAATTTTTTAATTATATTTCTAATAAATTTTGGGCCGTGATATATAAGCCCAGAATATATTTGTATTAAATCAGCTCCTAAATTTATTTTTTCTTTTGCTGCATTTAAAGAATTAATTCCACCTACTCCAATTATAGGAATTTTTTTTTAAGTTGTTGATGTAATATTGAAACTACATCATTACTTTTTTTTTGTAAAGGTAAGCCACTGAGACCTCCTTTAATTTTTTTACCTTTTATTTTTTTATATATAGAAAAATGATTGGTAGTTGTATTAGTTGCGATAACTGCATCTATATTAAATTTAATTAACTGTTTGGCAATATAAATTATTTCATTTTTTAATAAATCTGGTGAAATTTTAATAGCTATTGGTACATATTTAGAATATTTTTTATGCATTTCCTCTTGTTTTATTTTAATATTTTTTAGTAAATTTTCAAATAATGCTCCATATTGTAACTTTCTTAGATTTTTTGTATTGGGAGAAGAAATATTAATAGTTATATAGTGAGTATAACAATATATTTTTTCTATACATATTAAATAGTCGTTGATTGCATTATTAATAGAAGTATTTTTATTCTTTCCTATATTAACTCCGATTATCCCTTTAAATGTTGATTTTTTGATATTATAGATAAGATTTTCTATACCAAGATTATTGAATCCCATATTATTAATAATTGCTTCTGATTGAATTATTCGAAACATTCTTGGTTTTAAGTTTCCTGTTTGAGGCAATAAAGTAACTGTTCCTAATTCAATAAAACCAAAGCCTAGTTTAGAAAAAAAGTCTATATATTCACCATTTTTATCCATTCCAGCAGCCAAACCAACTTTATTAGGAAATTTTAATCCCATACATTTAATCGGAACTGATGGAATGGGTTTTAAAAATAAATTTATTAATGTTTTTATGTGTTTAAGGTTGAGACATTTTAACATTAATGTATGCGATTTTTCAGGATCTATTAAAAATAAAAGTTTACGTATTAAATAGTAAAACATTATAATTCCTTTTTAATTGCTACATAAAATATGTATTTTTCAAATATTTTTTTAATTTTAAAAAATATAATTGTTTTATTATAATTCTAATCAACATTAAAATTTTTACATTATTATTAAGCTATAATAAGTAGATGTTTCAAAATTGATAACTTTCTTATTTATGCTATATTTTTATATGAATTTTATAAATAATTTAATATTAAAAATTATATAGTAATTAACATAATACAAAAAAAGTACTCTAAAATAGATATACTATGAAAAAATATAATTATCCAATAGTAAAAACATTACTCGATAATGACGCATATAAACTTCATATGCAACAAGCAGTGTTTTTTTTCTATAAAAATGTTGATGTTGTTGCAGAATTTATTTGCAGAGGTCCTAATATACTAGGGTCTTATTCACATGCTTTACTAGATCAAATTAATATGATGGAATCTTTATCTCTAAGTCATGAAGAATATCTATATATGAATTCGTTTCCATTCTTTAAAAAAGAATATTTACATTGGTTAAAAAATTTTCGATATAATATAACTCAAGTTAAAGTAAATAATTATTATGGTCAATTGCGCATTCGAATTGCTGGGTTATGGAAAGAAGTAATTTTATGGGAAGTCCCTATTTTGTCTTTAATTAGTGAGATTTTTCACAAAAATAATTATCCTGAAGTAACACCAAACATTGCGGTAGATTATTTAAACTTAAAATTAAAAAAATTTTTTAACTATACTAAAAATTTAGATTTATCTCGTTTAAAAATTATTGATTTTGGGACAAGACGCAGATTTTCGTATAATGTACAATATTCTATTGTAAAAAGATTGAAGCAACAATTTCCTTTTTTAGTTGGATCCAGTAACTATCATATCTCTCGTGTTTTAAAATTATCTCCAGTAGGCACTCAAGCACATGAATGGTTTCAAGCACACCAGCAAATTAGTTCTAATTTAAAATATAGTCAATCGTTAGCTTTAAAAATATGGTTGTGTCAATATAAAAAACATCTAGGAATTGCTTTAACAGATTGCATTACAATGGATTCTTTTTTACGCGATTTTAATTTATTTTTATCTAAATCTTATCAAGGAATGAGACATGATTCAGGTGATCCAATACAATGGGCTAAAAAAGCTTTAAACCATTATCAAAGTTTAGGCATTGATCCTTCTAGTAAGACTTTATTATTTTCGGATAATTTGAATTTTAAAAAAATTATAACTTTATATAAAAAATTTAATAAGAAAATTAATATTATATTTGGTATTGGAACAAAATTAACTTGTGATATTCCACATGTAAAACCATTAAATATTGTAATCAAGCTAGTTAAATGTAATGGGAAACCTGTAGCAAAAATATCTGATAGTCCTGGTAAAATGTTTTGTTTAGATAAATCGTTTATGCAATCGTTGTTTAAAGCATTTGATTTGCCTTTGAAAAATATAAAATAATATTAATGATTTTGATTAAATTTGTTTCTAAAAATATTATTTAAGAGATGAAGTATAAAGGAAAAAATTATGAATACAGTATCAATATCAAAAATATATAAAAATGATACTATGTTAAATGATGCAATTAGTATATGTGGATGGGTTAAGAGTCGTAGAAGTTCAAAATCTGGGTTTTCTTTTATTACAGTATATGATGGATCATGCTTCCATTCTATACAAGTTATTGCTAATAATACTTTATATAACTATGATAAAGAAATAATTCGTTTGACTATTGGATGCTCTATATTAATTAAAGGCAATCTTGTTTTGTCTCCCGGTAGAAAACAAGAATATGAAATCAAAGCCACAGAAGTTCAAGTATTAGGATGGATAGAAAATCCAGATACTTATCCAATTTCTTCTAAAAAACATAGTTTAGAATATTTACGAGAAGTAGCACACTTGCGCGGTAGAACAAATTTAATTGGGGTCATAGTAAGAATACGAAACTATGTATTTCAATTATTACATCAATTTTTAAATAAAAAAGGATATTATTGGATTCCGACACCTATTATTACTAATTTAAACACTGAAGGTGCTGGGGAAATGTTTAATGTTTCAACATTAAATATGAAAAATGTTCCTAAAAAAGATAATGGCTCCGTTGATTTTAAAAAAGACTTTTTTGGAAAAGAGTCTTTTTTAACTGTTTCGGGACAGCTTAACTTAGAAGCATATGCTTGCTCCATGTCTAAAGTATATACTTTTGGACCCACTTTTAGAGCTGAAAATTCAAATACTGTTCGTCATTTAGCAGAATTTTGGATGTTAGAAATTGAATCATCTTTTTTAAATTTAGATGAAATATCTAAATTCTCTGAAGAAATGTTGAAGCATATTTGTAAATATGTTTTAAAAGACTGTATGACAGATATTAAATTTCTTAAAAATTATATCGATAGTGATATAATTAATCGTCTTGAACAGTTCTTATCATTAGATTTTATACGTATAAAGTACACTGAAGCTATAAATATTTTAATAAATTCTCAAAATAAATTTGATAAAATCATTTATCCAGGAACTGATCTAAATTCTGAACATGAACGTTTTCTTGTTGAGAAACACTTTAAAAGACCTGTAATAATAACTGATTATCCAAAAGAATTAAAAGCATTTTATATGAGGCTAAACGATGACAAAAAAACTGTTGCTGCAATGGATCTCTTAGTACCAGGTATTGGTGAATTAATAGGTGGATCTCAACGTGAAGAACGTATTGAAATATTAGATTTACGTTTATTAGAGTTAGGTCTTAAAAAAGAAGAGTATTGGTGGTATCGAGATCTGAGGCGTTATGGAACTGTTCAACATTCAGGTTTTGGTATGGGTTTTGAACGATTTATTTCTTATATTACTGGAGTATCTAATGTAAGAGACATAATACCATTTCCTCGTACTGTCAAAAGCTCTCGTTTTTAAATAAATTTTTATATCAAATTATTTTTATAATTGTTTAATTTATATTTACTAACAAGGTAATTTAAAAAATATGAACAAAAAAAAATCTTTATCAATTTTAATACCGATATTATTTGCGACTAGCAGTGCAGTTAAAGCCGCGGAAATTTTTAACAAAAATGGTAATAAGTTAGAGTTATATGGAATTATAAACCCTAATCATGAATTTTCTAATAGTTTTTTATCTACTAAAATTACATCCAAGGAAGATAACACTAATGCTGTTTTAGGGTTATCTGGGAAAGTTAATATTACTAATAAACTTTCTAGTTATGCAAAAATTGAATATAAAACTGATTTTTTTATGCCTGAAGAATTAATGAATCAACAACAAAATAATACTATACGTTTAGGATATGCTGGTTTGAAATATGGCAATTTAGGATCCATAGATTATGGTAGAAATTATGGTGTTATTCATGACGTCGAGTCTTTGATTAATCGTGCTCCATATATTATAAATAATAGTGTTTTTGCATATAATGATAATTATATGGTAGGTAGAAATGGAAGCTTGTTAACTTATAGAAATGATAATTTTTTTGGTTTAATTGATGGTATTAGTTTTGCATTACAATATCAAGATGCAACTAAAAATAGACATCCAAGTCAAAAAAATAATTCAGGTTGGGGTGCGTCTTTAAAATATGAAAGTGATTCAGGATTAACTGCTATCGGATCCTGTTTTACATCTAAAAGAACTCATTCTTCAACAGGTAAAAGTTTAATGAATGAATCTGTTAATTCGTATGGACTAGGTTTTAAATATGATGCTAATAATATATATGTTGCTGCTTTTTATGGTGCTGCAAGAAATTTAACACCTCATAACATTCATGGCAGTAGTTATATAAATGAAACGCAAAATATTGAAGCCATCGCGGAATATACTTTTAAATCTGGATTTCGTCCTTCTTTAAGTTATCTAGATTCTAAAGGTTATAATATGCATAGTTCTAAAAAAAGTGAACTAGGTCTAGCTAAACAAATTAACATTTCTACTCGTTATGAGTTTAATAAAAATATTTCAACATATATGAATTATAAAATTAATTTGTTAAAAGAAAATGATTTTATTAAAACAAATAAAATTTCTACAGATAATATTATTGGTGCTGGATTAGTTTACCAATTTTAATTTTACGTTAAGTAATTTTTTTAAATAAATTTTTTGAAAAAATTTTTATATAAAAAGTAAAGTTTAGAACTTTCTACTGATTTATAAGAAGTAAAATATATTTTTTTTCAATATAAAATATATATTTTATACTGTACATTTTAGTAGAAAGTTCTACTTTATTAAAAATTTTCATAATTATTTATAATTAATATATTTTTTAGAAAACTTCTTTTTTAAAAAATAAACAGCTATAGGTGAAAATAAAATAATATATGCAAATATTCAATTACTATTTAAATAATTACCTTTTCAAAAGAATTATATTTAATATAATGTTTTTAACTTAGTTCCACCTAATAAATGCATATGTAAATAATTAATTTCTTGCCCTCCATTTTTATTGCAATTAATAATAATTTTATATCCATCTTCACTAATATTTCTCTTTTTAGCAATTTTAACTGCAATATAAAACATATGTGCAATAATGTTCTTATTTTTTTTATTTATTTCATTTGCTGTTTTTATTACACAATTTGGTACAATTAATATATGTATAGGAGCTTTTGGATTTATATCATCAAAAGCCGTGACTATATTATCTTGATACAAAATATTTGATGAAATTTCTTTTTTTATGATTTTTTGGAAAATTAAGTCATTATTCATAATAAAATATTTATATTTAAATGTTTTTATAAAATACGTCAATTATTGGGCGAGTTACGTTTTACTCACCCTATTTTTTTATTTATTTTTTATATATTCATCTATCGCTGTCTTAATATTTTCAGATCTAGTTCCGAAAACCGCTTGTACTCCTAACCCTGATATTACCACCCCTGCTGCTCCTAAATCTTTTAAAGCAACTTTATTAACTTTTGACACTTCTAATACTGTAATACGTAACCTTGTAATGCAAGCATCTAAATTTTTAATATTTTCTTTTCCTCCTAAGGCATAAACAATATCAGGTGCTATCTCATCATTATTTTTTGTTATAGCATTGTTGCTTTTATTCTCTCTTCCTGGGGTTTGCAAGTCAAATGTAATTATTAAAAAATAAAATATAATATAATATAAAGCACCATATAAAATGCCAACGATAGGAAAAAGAAATAATTTACTGCTATGTCCGCTTAGTACTATAAAATCTATAAATCCGTGTGAAAAACTTGTTCCTGCTCGCATATTTAAAAAAATACATAATGGAAAAGATAACCCTGCCAAGAAAGCGTGAATAACATATAATATTGGAGCAACTAATATAAATGAAAATTCAATCGGTTCTGTAATTCCAGTTAAAAAAGCTGTTAATGCAGCAGAAATCATAATACTTCCTATTTTTTTTTTATTTTCTTTTTTTGCTGCATGCCAAATTGCTAAAGCTGCTCCTGGAAGACCATACATCTTGAAAATAAATCCTCCTGATAAGTTTCCAGCAGTTCTATCTCCAGCTATATATCTTGCAATATCACCATGAAATACTTGTCCAATAGAATTAGTATACTCTCCAATTTGCATTTGAAATGGAACATTCCATATATGATGTAAACCAAATGGAACTAAAGCTCTTTCTACTAAACCATATAAAGAAAAAGCAAAAATTGGATTTTGATAAGCAGCCCATTGAGAAAATATTTGAATTTTTATAGCAATTGACGGCCAAATTAAAGACAATACTAATCCTATAAATATTGCAAATAATCCCGAGATAATAGGAACAAATCTTTTTCCTGCAAAAAATCCTAAATATTCAGGTAATTGAATTTTATAGAATTTATTAAACATATACGCAGAAATTCCTCCTGCTATAATACCACCTAATATCCCTATGTCAGAAAAATTTTTACTTTTTGTTACATCGATTTTTGCATGTAATATAGTATTAGGTTCTATTACAGATAATGTTTTAATCAATATGCTATATGCTACTACTGCTGCTAATGCTGCTACACCATCGTTGTTACTAAAACCTAAAGCGACCCCGATTGCAAAAATTAGTGGCATATTTGAAAAAACAGACCCTCCTGTTTGAGCCATAATTTCAGAAATAGTATCTGGTAATAAGCTAAAATGAGCCGATCCTATACCGAGCAATATTCCTGCTATTGGTAATACTGAAACAGGTAACATAAGTGATTTGCCAATTTTTTGAAGGCTTGAAAATACATTTTTAAACATATTAAAAACTCCTAAGTATATATAAAATATAAAATTAATCAAATAATATATTTTATTTTAAAATCTAAATAATGTATAAAAATTATTTTTTATAATTTCAGAAAATTTTTTTAAATGTATTTCTTTTATTAAACAAATATGTTTTGCTATATCAATTAAATAAGCTGGTTGATTTTCTTTTCCTCTATGTGGAGTCGGTGATAAGTATGGAGAATCTGTTTCAATTAGTAAATTTTTTAATGGTATTTTTTTTAACGTATTTCTTAATTCAATTGAATTTTTAAAAGTAATGATTCCGGAAAAAGAAATATAAAATCCTAAGTCTAATAATTTAAATGCTGTTGTGTAATTTTCAGTAAATGAATGTATAATACCTCCACATTTTTCTGCATGTTCCTCTTTTAATATCTTTATTGTGTCGTTTATAGCATTTCGTGTGTGAACTATGATAGGTTTTTTTAAATTTATTGCAATTTGTATATGTTTTCGAAAAAAATATTGCTGTATTTTTTTTGTTTCATGTGAGTAATAATAATCTAATCCTGTTTCACCTAAGGCAATTACACGTTTGTCTATTGATAGTGACTCTAATTTCTTAAAATTTTTTATTTCTTTTTGACAATATATAGGATGTACACCGCAGGAATAAAAAATAGAATTATATTTATCAAATAATTTTTTTATGTTATAAAAATTATTAATAGAAGTAGACACTGTTAAAAATTTTTTTACATAACTTTGATTTGATTTTTTTAACATATCTTCTATATTTTCATGTAATGAATCATAATTTAATTGGTCAAGATGACAATGAGAGTCAATTAGAAACATAATTTTATCTCTTTTCATTTAAAAATTATGCAACAATTAAAATTAAATAACAAAACTTAAAATTTTTTCCCATTTAAGTAATTGTTCTAATAATAATAGTTCGCTATTAATACCAGGTACATTTAATAACCTATATCTACATTTAGTCCATGTATAAATACTTTGATGCAAAGTCAAATAATGATAATTACTAGAAAAAAATTGAATTAATTCAAATTGATCAAAATTAGTTAATTTTTTTTTTTGATTAAAATATAATTGTATAGCATCAAATAACAATAAACAGATCCAATCTATTTTTAATATAGTATTCTTTACAGATAAAATTGGTAACATTCTTAGTAGATTTTGATTTTTAATAGATTTTAAAAAATATAAAAATAAATTTTTTCTTTCTTCTAAAAGACCATTATTAATAAATTTTTTAGCAGATATTGGCGATCCTTGATTAATCCGTAATGAAATTAAATTTAGTATTTTATTTGATAAATTTTGATTTTTTAGCCAATTTAAACTTTTTTTTTCTAGCGGAGGAAACAATGTATATATCAAACAACGACTATGTAGTGTAGAATTTACTCTTAAATTATTATAATCTATTAAAAAAAACCAAGTTTTTTTTGGTGGTTCTTCTAATGTTTTCAGCAATGCATTTTTTGCAGATTCTGTCATTTTTTGAATATTGGATAAAAATATTATTTTATTTTTTCCTTGATTGGGATATTTAAATATTTTTTCATTGATTTTTCGAATATGGTCAATGGTAATTATATCATCTTTATTTTTAATACATTGGTGCCAGTCTGGATGGTTTCCACATAGCATTAATTGGCAACTATGACATTTCTTACAATATTTAATTCCATTTTTTTGATTGCATAACAACCATTTACTAATTTTTAAAATTAATTCACATACTCCCAGTCCTTTTATAGTTTTTATTAAAAATGCATGATGTGTTTTTTTAGTTTGATGTTGTTTGATAATTATTTTATACGGGTTCACTAACCAAGGGTAGTATTTCATATGAATTGTTTTTGAAGCCATTTTAATAGTTGTTTTTTGATATTATGAGTAACGTTTTTAATATCTAAATTAGCATCAATTTTAATAATTTTTTTATTACATTTTATATTGTTTAAATAGCTTTTTCTTGTTTTTTTAAAAAATGTTAAAGACCGATTTTCTATTCTATCTAATGGACTTCTTTTTAATATTCTTTTTAAACCAGTTTCAGGTTTGACGTCTAAATATAAAGTTAAATCAGGAGTGAAATCTTTCAATAATAAATTTTTCAACTGATTAATAATATGTTCACTAATACCTAAACCTCCACCTTGATAAGCTAAAGAAGATAAGTCGTGACGATCTGAAATAACCCAATCTCCTCGTTGTAATGCAGGTTTTATAATTGTTTCAACTAGCTGCATTCTTGCTGCATATACTAATAGTAATTCTGTTTCTCTAGTAATTTTTTCTGTATAATATGTTTTAATTAATTTTCTTATTTTTTCTGCGATAGGTGTGCTACCTGGTTGACGAACTAATACAACATTTTTAATATTATTTTTTTTTAAAGTTTTCTGCACATAAAGACATGCATTGGTTTTTCCTGCGCCTTCTAATCCTTCAATTACAATAAATTTATTTTTTATCATTATTTTTTTTAGATATCTAATATAAATTCATTTTAAGTGGTATTTAATAATTTTAATTTTTTAGTTTATTATTAATAAAATCCACAGCGTTTTGTACTGTTTTAATTTTTTCTGCTTCATTATCAGATATTTCTATACTAAAATCTTCTTCCAAAGTCATAATTAATTCAACAACATCTAATGAATCCGCTCCAAGATCCTCTAAAAATGAAGAATTTTTAGTAATATTATCTGTTTTTATATCTAATTTTTTAGAAATAATGGTCTTTATTTTCTTTTCAATGTTTTTCATGTTATTCACTTTTAAATGTTTTATTTTACGTAATATAAAATTTACATGTACATACCACCATTGATATGCAACGTTTGACCAGTAATATAAGAGGCTTTTTTAGAAGACAAAAATATAACAGCATCTGCTATTTCTTCTACTGTACCTAATCGTTTCATTGGAATTTTAGATAAATAATTCTTATATTGAAATATATTTAAATCTTTAATAAATTCTGTTTGAATAAGTCCTGGGGCAATAATATTGACAGTGATTCCTTTTGACGCAACTTCTAATGCTAATGTTTTATGAAACCCAATAAGACCTGCTTTTGCAGAACTATAGTTAATTTGGCCTTTATTTCCTGTATAACCAATAATAGAGCTAATTGTGATTATACGCCCTTCTTTTTTTTTGATCATTGAACGAATAACTGCTTTAGAAGTGTAAAATATAGATGTTAAATTAATTTTTATTATATCTTCCCATGCTTCATTGCTCATATTAATTAATAGTTTGTCTGATTTTGCTCCAGCATTATTAATTAATATATCAATAGAACATTCTTTTTTATAAATTTCTTTAATTTTTTCTGAAATAGAATGAGTATCTTTTAAATCTAAAATTAAACCAAAACCGTTTTTTTTTAAATATGTATTTATTACTTGAACTCCATATTTAGTAGTAGATGTGCCAATAACTTTTATCCCTTGTTCTATCAATTTTATAGCTATTGCTTTTCCAATACCTTTATTTGCGCCTGTTACTAAAGCTGTTTTTTTTAAATTTTTCATTGTTTTAGTTGATTTGTTGAAAAGCATGAAAAAAACATTTTTTATTACTTGTATTAAAAGAAATTAAATTAACATTATTTTTATTTAAATTAGTTAAAATATTATTTGGTCCAACTTCTAGCATGGTAAAAATATTTTTTGATTGTATAAAGTCTATTATTTCTTTCCATCTTACAGTTTTATATACTTGTTTTACTAATGCTTTTTTAATGTTTTGACTATCATTTTCACATTTTACATCTACATTATTAATAACAGGTATTGTAGGTTTTTTAATTTTAATGTTTTTTAGTATACTTTCAATTTTTTTAGATACTGGTTTCATTAAATAGCTATGCACTGGTATGTTAAGATTGACATCAAAAATAAATTTAGCTCCATATTTTTTACAATCTAAACTCGCTTGGTATACATCCAACTTATTTCCTGAAATAATTATTTGATTATCTGAGTTGATACTTGCAATAGAAACAGTATTAGATGTATATTTATCACAAATTTTTTTAATGATTTTTTTGTTTAAACCAATTATAGCTTTTACTAAATATGATTCATTTAAAATTATTTTTTGCATATATTTTCCGCGCAAAGAAACAATTTTTAACGCATCTGTAAACTTTAAAGCTTTAGAACAAACTAATGCAGAATATTCACCTAAACTATGTCCAGACATAAATGATGGATTTATTCCATTACATTTTCTCCAAAATTTATAAATTGCAACTGATGCAGTTAATATTGTTGGTTGTGTATATTTACTATGATTTATTTTGTCTAACGGGCCTTCTCTTATCAATTTTAGTAAATTATATCCTAGACATTCTGACGCTTCTTCGAAAATATCTTGAAAAATTTTCTCTTTTTTTAAAAAACTAGATAACATATTTATATATTGGACGCCTTGTCCTGGAAATAACATAGCAAACAAGTACATTCAAATAACCTTTTTATTCAAATAAAAGATTTATTTAAACAAATAATTAAATTTTATAAATAAAATTTAATAATTCATTCTTTTATCAAACGGTATTTTTTAAATACCGTTATTATATTTTTTTAAATAACTTTTTTACCTTTATAAAATCCCTTTTGAGTGATGTGATGTCGAATATGTGTCTCTCCAGATGTTTTATCTATAGATAACGTTATTTTTTTTAAACTATCATGTGAGCGACGCATCCCTCTTTTAGAGCGAGTAGGTTTATTTTTTTGAACGGCCATATAATTTTTTCTCTGTAAATATTTTTTAATTAAAACAAATTTCTTGTTTAATATATCATACAAGATTTTGTAAAAAATTTCTAATATTCATATCTAATGGTGCTTGTATATGCAATATCTTATTGTTGTTTGGATGTACAAAATCAATCGAAATAGCATGCAATAAAAGTCTACTAGAGTTTATTTTATTTTTTATTAATTGATCTAAATTTAAATTTCCGTAACGCTTATCAAATAATATTGGATGTCCTGCATATGATGTATGTGCTCTAATTTGATGTGTTCTTCCTGTTTTTGGGAAAATAGACATTAATGTGGTACAAGAATATTGTTTTTTTATTTTAAAATAAGTTTCAGAAACTTTTCCATAATTATTAATAAACATTTTTTTTTGTTTATTTTTAAAATTAATTTTTAATAAAGGTTTTGATATTTTTTGCAAATCATAAGGCCATAATCCATGTACTAATGCAATATATTCTTTTTTTATTTTTTTTTCTCTTATTTGTTGATGCATAGATATAAGAGATGTTCTTTTTTTTGCTAAAATTAATATACCTGATGTATCTCGATCAATACGATGTACAAGTTCAAGGAATTTTTCTAACGGACGAATTTTTCGAAAATATTCTATAACCCCAAAATTAATACCACTACCACCATGAACTGCAATGCCAGAAGGTTTATTAATTATTAATAAATAGTTATCTTCATAAAGTATATTATTTGATAGATTTGTTTGATAATGATGAATATTACAGTATTTTTTTTCCTCTACGAAAATCTTTATTGGAGGAACTTTTAGGTTGTCTCCAATTTTTAATTTATAATTTGGTTTAATTCTTTTTTTATTAACTCGAATCTTTCCTGTTCTAATAATACGATAAATCATGCTTTTTGGTATATTTTTAAATTTTTTTTTCAAAAAATTATCAATTCGCTGATTTATCATGTCTTCATTAATATATATAATAGATGCAGATAATATTTTATATGTCATTAAAAAAATCTCTATAATTATGTAATTTTTTTAATTTTTATTAATTATAATATAATTAAATATATAAATATATTAGTATCAATGATTAAATTGTTAATAATTTCAAATTATAAAAACTTTTATTTATTAATTTTTAAGTTATTTTTATAGTCTTTTAAAACAACTTATTTTTATATATATTTTAAATAAAAATCATAGTTAGATAATAAAATATTAATTTTTTAAAAATATATATTTCCTGTTGATACATTTACTTATTTATAAAAATAAGAGAGAAAATGTTATAATGAAAAGAATGTTAATTAACGCAACTCAGCAGGAAGAGTTGCGCGTAGCTCTTGTTGATGGTCAACGTTTATATGATCTTGATATAGAAAATTCTGGATCAGAACAAAAAAAGTCAAATATATATAAAGGAAAAATTACTCGAATAGAACCTAGTTTAGAAGCTGCTTTTGTCGATTATGGAATGGAAAAACATGGTTTTTTACCCTTAAAGGAAATTTCTAAAAAATATTTTCCAAAAAATTACAATAAAAATATTCGTTTAAATATTAAAAATATTTTGCAAGAAGGACAAGAACTTATAGTTCAAATAAATAAAGAAGAGAGAGGTACTAAGGGCGCAGCTTTAACAACTTTTGTTACCTTAGCGGGAAGTTATTTAGTTTTAATGCCTAACAGTCCAAATATTACTGGTATATCAAGAAGAATCGAAGGAAATGATCGCGTTGAATTAAAAGAATCTCTGCTATCTTTAAAATTACCTAAAAATATGGGTTTAATAATTAGAACAGCAGGAGTCGGAAAACCAACAAAATCGTTGCAATGGGATTTATCACTTAGATTAAAACACTGGGATGCAATTCAAAAAGCTTCAGAAAATAAAGCTGCACCATTTTTAATCCATCAAGAAAGCAATGTAATTTTTCGTGCTTTTAGGGATTATTTACGCCAAGATATTGGTGAAATTTTAATTGATAACCCTGAAATACTGAACGTAGCTCGAGAACATATTTCCGCTTTAGGTCGTCCTGATTTCATTAATAAAATTAAACTTTATACTGGCGATATCCCTTTATTTAGTTATTATCAAATTGAATCTCAAATAAATTCTGCTTTTCAAAGAAAAGTAAGGTTACCTTCTGGCGGTTCTATTATGGTAGACAGTACAGAAGCTTTGACAGCTATTGATATTAATTCTGCTCGCTCTACACGTGGTGTAGATATCGAATCAACCGCTTTTAACACAAATCTGGAAGCAGTTGAGGAAATTTCAAGACAATTAAGATTACGAGATTTGGGGGGGTTAATAGTAATCGATTTCATAGATATGACTCCTTTGAGTAATCAGAAAGCCATTGAAAATAAACTTCGAGAAATTGTTCGTGAAGATCGAGCGCGTGTTCAAATTGGTAATATTTCTAGATTTGGTCTTTTAGAAATGTCAAGACAAAGATTAAGTTCATCTTTAGGTGAATCTAGTCATCATATTTGTCCTAGATGCACAGGAACAGGTACCATTAGAGATAACGAATCTTTATCTTTATCAATTTTACGTTTAATTGAAGAGGAAGCATTAAAAGAAAATACATATGAAGTACATGCGATTGTTCCTATAGAAATCGCTTGTTATTTATTAAATGAAAAAAGAGATGCAGTACATGCAATTGAAAAACGACAAGCAGGTGGAAAAACAATTATTGTTCCCAATAAAAATATGAAAACTCCTCATTATCTTGTTTCTAGAATTAGAAAAGGAGAACAAATACCATCAATGAGTTATTATCTTTCTGGTGTTAAAAGTAATAAAAATTTGAAAAATAATAAAAAGGAAATGATAGATAAAAAAAATAAATCTAAACCATTTTTAAAAAATAATAAATTATTTCATTATTCTATTAATTCAAAAAATATTATTCAAAAAAGATTTTCTAAAAAAAATGTTAAAAATAACTTTTTTATTAATTTTATATCTTGGATAAAAAAATATTTTCTAATAAAAAATATTTTTATTAAAAGTGAAATATTAAAAAAAAATATTTTTCATTGTAAAAATAACATTTTTTTAAAAAAAGAAAAGAATTTTTCTACAAATGACACGAAAAGTAATATCACAATTATATCTAAAAATAATAAAATTAGAAGAAATATAGATAATAAAAAAACTTTTGAAAATGAATTTGATTTGTTAAATAAAAGACGTAATTTATCTTCTAGAAATAAGCATTTCAAAAAAAATAATTTTATTAATTACATAGAACAATTTAATTTTTTTAAATTAAATGCATATAATACAAAAAATAATGTTTTTGATAATCGCAATCAATATATCAACGTCATTAAAAATGAAAATTTTATTGTTTTACCAGCTAAACAAAAGTTTAATAGTAAAAATATTACTTCTTTGAAAAATAAATTTATCAATTTATACTCTACTAATTCCCTCCAAAAAGTTACTGGTATTGTTTTTTCATTAGAATTAGCATTAGGGAGAGTTTGGTTTAAAAATTCATTAATAAAAATAAACGCAACAAATAAAAATCATACTTTTAATACTAAAAAAAAAGTAAATATCTCATCTATTTATGTAAATGATAAAATCATTAAAAAAAGTACATCGTTAAAAAAACATAATTATTTAAAAGAAAATAAAAAAAATCATTCTTATAAAATTAAAAAAATTTTTAAAAGTCCTAATATAATTCAAGAAAGAAAAAAATTACATCTATCTTTTAAGAAAAATAATGTATTAGTATCAAATCAAGAAAAAATTTTCAATAATCAAAATTTTAGAAAAGAAAAAAATAAAACACAAGCTTATGCACCTATTACCAAAATTTTTAATAGTTCATATTCCGGAATACATAGAAAAACAATAAAATCCTCAATTTTTTTAACACAATTAAATAAAAATAAGAGTGCTGCTGGAGCGCATTCTGCAACTAATTTTTCTACTTCACCTATTACTAAAACCGAATAAAACTATTTTTTCTGCTTAATATTTTTAAAAAATTATTTTTTACTTAAACAATTATATATAGAAAATAAAAACTTACTTTAAAAGTAAGTTTTTATTGTGAAAATTTTTATAAATATTAACTATAACAGTCAATAATATCATTAAAAATACTTTCTGCCATTTTTAAAATTTTCACATTTGCAATATAACATTTTTGTTCGTAACTAAGATTTTGATAATCTTCATTTATATCATCAGACATTGATAATTTTTTATTATTTAATATTCTAATCATTTGACGTTTAAAAGGAACTTTTTCCTCAAGATCATTACATTTGTAAGAAATAGATTTTAAAAATTTGAGATAAGACATACCTAATGTATCTTTTTTATTTACTAATTTATCTTTGTTTAAGTTGTATATAATAATTGCATTATTTCTGTTTTGTTGATTTATGTCATTTGTTGAAGAAAATGCAAATGGAGTATTTTCTACAATTAAAAGTTCTAGCTCATCTAATGTTTTATCATATGGTTTAATCATATACATATTACCTTCATTATTGTTCCCTTCAATTTTTAATTCCATACCATCGAAAGTAAGATATACATTATTGTTATTGTGATATATTTCTGGTTCAAATGTTGTTTTATCTCGTAATCTTTGAACTGTCCAATGATTATTTTGCATATATACTATGTAATCAGTGTCTTGTGCGTTACTTGTAGATATCCATTGAATAGATGTAAAGGGATTTGATTTGTTATTTGAGCTAGATATAATTTCAGGTGTACTAATGTTAAACACTTGTTTTCCAAGGTTACCAAGCATATCATATCCTAATGTATGATTTTCATTGATACTATCAGCAAAATTGACAGTTAACTGTCCAAGCTTATTTCTAGCGTTTTTTAGTTCTTCCCTGCGAAATGAAAGGAGAGCACCTAAAGATCCACTGGGAATCATATGTTCTATTTTTTTAAGTGTTTTTTCATGATCATCCCAATATCCAACACTAATATATCTTTTATCAGTGTCAGATGTTAAAATCATTAAATTTTTCTTTTTATCATTGTTAACAAGGCACATACCACTATTTAAGCGGACTTCAAAGTTATTATTATCTTTAATTACTGTCACGCCAATAATATCATTTAGCTCATCAACTAATCGATCTCTTTCGTCGATATATTTGTAAATTCCATTAGGAACTTGTTTAACTGGAAAATAACGAATGGTTACGTTAAGATTATAAATTTTATTAATTAAGATATTTGCTTTTTTTATTTTCTCTGATATAGTATTTCTAACGTCATTTTCTATAAATGTGAGTTTTTCATTAAAATTTTTCAATCCAGTAACAACATTTTTTAAATTTTTTTCTATTTCTTCATTGAATACATTCTGATTTTTATTTGAAATATTTTCTTGAATAGAAGAAAACAATTTGTTCATTAGGTCATTAAAAATATGTATTTTTTCAATAAATAAATCTTCTAGTTTTATATATTCTTCAATTCTTGTCTGTTCATCTTGCACGCGCTCACTAGTTCTTCGTTTTTCTTCTTCAATAAAATTATTATATTCATCATATACTTTTTGTATTTTTACTCCTGCATTAGCATTAGATTCATCTATATTATTTTCTATCGAAATACGTTCTGATGAATCTCTATAACTTGGATTTAAAACTTTTTCTGATGTATTATCAATTAATATTTGAATAGCATCAATACTTGAAATAGTAGAATTCAGTATAGAACTCATATAGCCCCCCTTAAAAAATCGTTATATATATGACTTTTTTTGTTCAATTTGTTTTAAAATAATATTTGTTAGACCAATGCCTTTTTTAGTTAATTCTTTTGAAATTTGTTCATCATATATTTCAGTATATAAACGACTTTGATTATTTTCTAATAAATTTCCTTCTGTCAAGGAACATCTCATGCTTTTTAGTAACATATGAATAAAAATACCTTCAACTTGCTTAGCTGTTTCTAATGCATATTTTTTAGGGTTAGTTTTTACTTGATGTTTTAAACTATCAATTAATTTAGCACGATAGTTTGTTATGTTAAATAAAGATAAGTGATTTTCCATTAAATAATTTCCAATTTAGCGTAAAGACAACCTGCGCTTTTCATTGATTGAAGAATAGAAATTAATTCATCCGGTTTTGTTCCTAGAGAATTTAATGCTCGTATAATGTTGTTTAAACTTTCATTGTTATGTTGTTCATATTCTAAATAATTTTTACTGTTAATATTTTTTAATAAATCTGATTGGTTATTTGGCTCTGGTTTTAATAAGTTTAAATAATTGTTTTTATTAATTGTTTTATTAATTATTACAGACAAATTTTTATGCGCAACAATACATGTCCCTAATCTTACTTCTTTATTCATTACAACTGAACCCGTTCTAGGATTAACTATTACTTTAGCTTCTTGTGATGGTATAGAGATATCTATATCTTGAATATTAGAGAGCATATGAACTTGTATTGTATTATTCGGATACGTATTTAATTGTACTGTTTTAGAATTTATAGCTATAGCTGTATCTGGATACTTTATGTTAATCATATCACTTATTTTTTGTGCAATGCTAAAATCTTCTTGATTTAACTGCAGATTAATTATTTTTTTTCTACCAAAATCAGTATTTATTTCTTTTTCAATAGTCGCTCCATGATTAATTCTTCCTGAATTTACTTGATTAAATATAATATAATTATTTCTTTTTTGAGAATTAATTTTTTCAGATACTAATATGTTGCCTTGAGCAATCGCGTAAATTTGATTATCAGCGCCTTTTAATGGAGTCATTAATAGAGTTCCTCCTTTAAGACTTTTTGCATTACCCATAGAAGAAACTACTACATCTATTTTTTCTCCTGTGTGACTAAAGGGAGGTAATTTTGCTGTAACTATTACAGCTGCTACATTTTTTAAATGCATATTAGTATCTGGGGGTATAGTCACGCCCAATTGAGAAAGCATATTGTATAATGATTGATTAGTAAATGGAGCTTGCGTTGACTGGTCACCTGTTCCATCTAATCCAACGATTAAACCGTAACCAATGAGTTGATTTTCTCTTATGCCTTCAATGCTAGTTAAATCACGTATTTTTTCAGCATAAGCAAAAGAATAAAAACTTATTAAAATACAAATAATAAATTTTAATAACGATATGATCTTAAACATAAAATACCTTATACATTTATTTTATTGATTTCATTTTTTTAATATATATTATATACAAAATATACAATATGTCATTTATGAATAATTTTAATTTCATAAAAAATCTTTACTCATAAAGGATTTTTTGATCCTTTATGAGTTTAAATGATACTAAGAATTTTATTTTTTTTAATTTTTAATATTAAATCGGAGAAATTTTTAATAATAATCGTTGTAACCAACCCATTTTCTGAGTTTCATTAATACGACTATTACTTACATATTCAATGCGTGTATCCGCAATTTGAGTCGAAGCAACTAAATTGTTTTTGTTAATATTATGAGGGTTTACTACCCCTGAAAACCGAATAAATTCTATTCCTTCATTAATAGCAACTTGTTTTTCTCCAACTACTTGTAAATTCCCGTTCGGTAGTACTCTTTTTACAGTCACAGTGATAAGTCCTGTGAATGTATTTTCAGCTGAATGACTACCTTTTCCGTAAAAGTCATTTTTTCCTATGCTATCAAATCCTGTTTTACTTTCATTAATATTAAATCCTAATATAGGATTTAATTGTCCTGGTGTGATTGTCATGCCTAAATTAGCTGTGCCATTGCGAGTTATATTAGAAGATGAGCTATTACTCGCGCTGATGTTTTCTTGTAATACAACAGTAATTATATCTCCGATATTATGAGATCGATGATCCTCAAATAGGGGTTGATATCCATAGTTAATAGGTGTAGTTTCTTGAAATATTGATCCATTTGTAGTTTTAGGAAAAACATTTGGAGCTATAGAAGTAGTAATTCCCTTAACTAAAGGTTGGTGTTCAATAGACGAACAACTTTGAATAACTAATAAAACAAGAAAAGTTAAATAATATTTAATTGTATAAATAAATAACTTTACCACGGAAAAATAATCCTTAATAAAAAAATTTTAATATATAAATGTTAAATTTATTTTAGTATTAAAATCAATTTTTATAGTTGAGATAATTTTTGTAACATTTGATCTGAAGTATTTATAGATTTACTGTTAATTTCGTAGGCTCGTTGAGTTTGAATCATATTGACTAATTCCTCAGCAACATTAACATTTGATGTTTCAACATATCCTTGGTATAACAAACCTGTTCCATTTAAACCTGGTGTAGTATCTATTGGGCTACCAGATGCTTGTGTTTCTTGGTATAAGTTTTCTCCTAGACTTTCTAATCCAGAGTCATTAATAAAATTAGTCAAGTTTAATTGACCAATAGAAATTGGTTGTGTTTGACCTTGTATAGTAACACTAACAATACCATCTCTTGCTATATTAATATTTGTAGAATTAGGAGGGATGTTTATTTCAGGTACTACTGCAAATCCACTATTAGTTACTAGTTGACCGTTTTGATCTAATTGAAATGATCCATCTCTTGTATATGCTATATTACCATCTGGTAGTTGTACTTGAAAAAAACCCGGACCATTAATAGCTACATCTTTAGAGGAGTCTGTTTTAGATAAATTTCCTTGGCTGTGAATTCTTTCAGTAGCTACAGGTCTTACTCCTGTCCCTATTTGTAATCCAGAAGGTAAAGTGGTATCAATAGAGGAATTTGTTCCTGCTTGTCGTATAGTTTGATACATTAAATCTTCAAAAACTGCTCTAGATCTTTTAAATCCATTGGTACTAACATTTGCTAAGTTATTTGAAATTACATTCATATTAATTTGTTGTGCATCAAGACCTGTTTTAGAAATCCATAAAGAAGGAATCATATTTTTATCCTTTTAATTATTTACATTAAATAGTTGATTGGCACGTTCTATGTTTTGATCATACATTGATATCATTTTCATATTCATTTCAAATTGTCGAGCATTTGATATCATATCTACTATATTTTTAGTTGGATTAACATTGCTATTTTCTAACATTTCTGATTGCACACGAACAGTATTATCATGTAGTACTTTTAAGTTTTCATTCAATTTGTTCTTTTTTAAGTAAAATAATCCATTATCTTTTTGGATAAGATCATTTTTTTTGAAACGTACTAATTTTAATGATCCTATTGTTTTTTCAGAAATGCTATTTTGCTTATCTTCTATTTCTTTAATAGTTCCATTAGATAAAATTTTTATATTTATATGACTTGGTATTTTTATATCTCCTTGGTTTCCAACTACTTTATAATTTTGAATAGTAAGTTTTCCTTGTGCATTTATTTGTAAGTGTCCGTTTTTTGTATATGCGTCTTTTCCATTTGAATCTTTGATTACCAACCAGCCATTATTTTTAACAACTAAATCAAGCTTTCTTTTTGTGTGAGTTATTACACCTTCTGAAAAATTATAGTATTTTTTTGTTTGAGTTTTATATACATTATTTATGTTCTTATCTTGTATAAAAACATTAAATGCTTCTTTAAAACCATTAGTAGATATATTTGCTAAATTATTTGCAATAATATTTTGATTTTCTAACAATTGAACAGCTGCTTTCATTGATTGATAAATTGTGTTATCCATTAAAACACCTAATTTTTAAAATTATCTTAAATTTATTAATGTGTTAATTATTTTATCTTCTGTTTTAAAAGCTTGTGCACTAGATTGATAATTACGCTGTGCTACAATCATATTAATTAGTTCTTTATTTAAATTAACATTAGATGATTCTAAAGTTTTCGAAATTATCGTTCCGAATCCCCTATCTCCTGCTATTCCAATATTTTCATTACCAGCTTCTTGAGTTGCAGACCAAACATTTCCACTTTCAGGCTTGAGTTTTTCCGGATTAACAAATTTAGATAAAAATATTTGTCCAATTTTTTCTACTTTTTGATTTGTATATTGACCTATAATTTCACCATTATTTAAGATCTCGAAAGATGTTAAATGACCTTCTGGATATCCATCTTGAGAAAGCTGTATTGTATTATTACCATCATTTGATTTTTTTAATGTACACTCTAGATTTAAAGTTAGGTTTTTAAATTTTTTTGATTTGATCTGTATATTTGAATCAGAATTTAATTTACCTTCGGAGTCAAATTTTAAATGAATAGTATCATCAATTTTTTCATCATTTAAATTATTAATATCATTTGACTCAATTTTAATAGTCCATTCGTTTTCATCTTTATTAATAAAAATATTTATGTTTTCAGCTTGTCCATTTTTATCATATACAGTAATATTATTTATTTCTGAATTTGATATATCATCATTAGAACCTGTAATAGTATTAGTCGACGGATGATTATTCTCGACTAAATCTGCATGCAATTTAATTATATTTGTTTGCTTAGATTTAAGAATGTCAGATTTTTTTAAATTAATAGGTTCTAATTTAGATATATTATTTAAATTGTTTTTCAAGTCAAATTGGTTTTGACCAGTTAAATACATTCCATCCATATTGATAATATTTTTATCTTTGTCCAATAAAAATTGTCCATTTCGTGTATAATATACGTAACCTTTAGAGTTCAGTACTCTGAAAAAACCATCTTGTACAATACCTAAGTCTAAATCTCTTCCTGTTTGCATTAATATTCCGTTACTAAAATTTTGTCTCATATTGGAAACTCCAACACCAGAACCGATAACTTTGTTAGAGCAAAATGAGCTAGATACTATATCAAAAAAAGAAAGAGTACTAGATTTAAAACCAATAGTAGAAGCATTTGCTATATTATTCGATACAACATCTATATTATTACTGTTGGCCATTAATCCACCAATAGCTTCCATCGTTGACATAATTTATTCCTTAAATAATTAATCTTAAAATTTTTTAAATACATAAAAATATTTTATTTAAAAATTTTACGAATTTTTGATAATGTTGTGGTGCCCATTGCTCCTAAATCTATTATAGGATCTCTAGAAGAAGTAATAATACTATGTACTAATGCTTCGCATAAAATTTCTACAGGAATATCTTTTTCTTTATTTTTAGCTATTATATTGACATTATATTTTCCAGTAGGAACAGTTTTTTTGTCTAAATCTAAACCATCCCACGTAAAACTATATATTCCAGGTTTTGCATCTTTTATTGTTTTTACATGCAACACTTTACCGTTTCCATCTAATATTTTTATTTCAGCTGACGTTGCATAACCAATTAAATCTATTCCAAATTCTGTATTCATATTTTCAGTATGAACAATTTGTGAGCTAGGTATCATCACTCGATGACCAATTAATGAAGATATTTGAATATTTTGATTTTGATTTATTTTATCAGAAAATTTTCCTACAGTATTATTTAATCTTTCAATTCCAGTGGCTGTATTAATTTGAGCTAACTGCGATGTTAACTCAGTATTTTTAATAGGATCAGTAGGATCTTGGTTTTTAATTTGAGCAATTAACAAGCTTAAAAAATTATTTTGTAGATCCAATGGATTAGTAGCATTATTAAAATCACTAGTAGTTTTATCATTAACGTTGTTATTGATAGAAGAATTTACATTAATATTGTTCATTCCTTCTTCCTTATTCTCCAATAGATAATGTTTTTAATATCATGTTTTTAGCAGTTTTTAAAACTTCTATATTCGCTTGATAAGACCGTGAAGCAGTAATATGATCTATTGTTTCTGTAATAGGATTAATATTAGATTTTAGAACATATCCATTTGAGTTAGAAAGCGGATGGTTAGGATCGTATATCATTTGTATTGGATTTTTATCGTTTATTATTGAAGCTACCTTAACTCCTTTTGCTCCTTTTTGATTTAAATTAAACGGTTTAAAAATAACTCTTTTTGCAATATATGGATAATATTTTCCATTTTTATATATTACGCTATCTGCATTTGCTAAATTTGTAGCAATAACATTTATTTTTTCTGATTGCGCAGTTATAGCTGAACCTGCAATATTAAGTATAGTAAATAAAGACATATTTTTTATCCTTTTAATACATGCATCATATTTCTAATTTCATTTTTTATGAATGTTAAATTTTCTTCGTATTTTAAAGTGTTTTTTAGAAATTCGACACGCTCTCGATTCATATCTACTGTATTACCATTAATTTTAATATTTTTAGTTTTAATAGGTTTAACTGAAAATAAAGAAACGCTATTTCTTTTTAGTTTTTGTGTTAAATGTTTTTCTGAAGTTTTTTTTAGTGTAATTTTTAAAGAATGATTTTTTTTTTCTTTTAATATTTTTTCGAAAGCATCTTTAAAGTTAATATCCATTGCTTGATATTTTGGTGTTTCAGAATTGGCTATATTTGATGATAAAATTTCACTTCTTGTAGCATATAAATTTAATAAATTTTGATTTAAATTAAACATGTTATTTATTTTTTCAAACATATTTATACCTTTTTATTTTTTATTCATTTAATAATGTTATTACATTATATTTTATAAAATTAAAACAATATTGAAAATATATTTTTAACTATTCTTAGTTAATTTAGAAAAGTTTATTTTTCAAATATAATTATATTATAAATTTTTAAAAAATTTAAATTTAAAATAGAATTATGTTGAATTTTTTTTGTTAAATCTTTTTAGGTTAAAATAAAATTTATAAAAATTTTTTAATAAATTATATCTATTAATTTATCTTAATAAATCAAGTTTTAATTTTTATCAATTAATAAGGAAACAAATGAAATTATTAAAATTTTTTTTTATTTTATTGTTTTTTCTGTCTTTTGAAATTAATGCTAATGATTTAACAAATCATTTAAATGAATTTTTTAAACAAGAATATTCTCTTGATACAAAAAATTTTAAAATATTATTACATGCACCTCTAGAAAAAAATAAAATTTGTAAAAAACAACATTTTTTATTATCACATCATTTTCACAGCGTTGGACTATTTGATATTTTATACATTTGTGGGCGTCAACATCAATTTTTAAAATTAGAATTACAAATTCAAGGGCAGTACATTATAGCAAAGAAAAAAATTTTTCGAGGTACAAAAATAAGCGCATCAGATCTAAAATCTATAACAGGACGTTTAGATAAGTTACCTAATGGCACTTATTTTAACAAACAAGATGTTATCAATAGAGTAAATGTACGAGATATTCTTCCTTTTCAACCTATTACATCTTTTATGACGCGCGCTTTTTGGATAGTCACATCAAATAAAGAGGTTACTATCAAATTTAAAGGAAATAATTTTGAAATTATTACCACTGGAAAAGCACTCGATAATGGCGGTGCTAAAGAAAAAATACGTGTACAAATTAAAAGTGGGAAAATTATTACTGGAATAATTAATAATGATGGACAAGTAATAGTTGTTTTATAGATTTAATAATATTATCATTGTCAATGATATTAATTAAGAAATAGACAGAAAATATGAAAAAATTAATCGATATTATTAAAAAAATAGATAATATATTATTTCTATTAGATAAAGTTATGAATCAAGAATATATAAATTTATTGAATTCAAAAAGTGATATGAAAGAATTGTATTTTATCATAGAAAAAAAGCATGCTTTATTAAACCAATTAGATTGCGCAAAAAAAACACAGATATCTCTTGAAAAAAAGTATAACACTATTTTTTCTGCTTTAAAAATTGATGAACTAAATTATTATTCAAATAAAATAAAAGATAAATGTGTATCTTTAAAAAAAATAAACCTTAAAAACAAAAAATTAATAAAACATAAATTTTACTTAAATCAAAAATTTTTAAATTTTTATAAATCTTTTAATAATAATACTATTTACGACATTAATGGAAAACTATAGAATTAATATCGTTAAAGTTCAAAAATATATAACAGTAATATTTAAAGAATAGACCATTTCAATGTTTCACCAGATAAAAAAGGTAAGATAGAATCTTTTCCAAGATTTATTTTTTTTAAAATTTTACAAGGTTTTTTTATTAATGTGATAGTGTTTTGATTAATTGGTAAATTATAGAAATTAGGACCATTTTTTGAACAAAAAGATTCAAAATATTTTAATGCTTTCATTTCTTCAAAAATAGTAATATAGCATAATAAAGATGATGGAGCATTAAATATTCCTGCACATCCAAATAGACTAATTTTATTTCTGTAAATATGTGGAGCGCTATCGCTTCCTAAAAAAAAATTCATACTACCATTAGATATAGCTTGTCTTAAAGCGTTTTGATGTTTTTTTCTCTTTAAAATAGGTAAACAATATAGATTAGGTTGAATTCCGTTGATAAACATGTTATTTCTATTTAACATTAAATGATGCGGTGTTATAGTACCTGCTAAATATAAAGGATTGCTTTCTTCAATATAAGCAACAGCTTCTTTAGTAGTAATATGTTCTAATACTATTTTTAATTCTGGAAATTTTTTACGTAATGGTATTAGCGTGGTTTCAAGAAAATTTGCTTCTCTATCATAAATATCAACATCAACATTATTATCTTCAGCATGGATTAATAACGGCATTTTTATTTTTTGCATTAATTCCAATATATGAAAAATTTCACTGATTTTATTTATACCTGTTTCTGAATTTGTTGTACATTTATTCGGGTATAATTTTGCTCCTATAAATATTTTTTGTAAGAAACCATATTTTAATTCTTTTAAAGAAGTCTCTTTTGTTAAATAGCAAGTCATTAATGGTTCAAATTGAGTATGATTGATTTGCGTTGCTTGTAAAATTCTATGTTTGTATGCAATAGCTCTCTTACAATTTGTAATCGGTTTATTAAGATTAGGCATGATTATTGCGCGTTGATAAAACATTTCAGTATATCTTAGAACCTTTTTTAAAATCTTCTTGTCTCTAAGATGAACGTGCCAATCATCAGGTTTAATTATTTTTATTTTCTTTAAAGAAGACATTGTTTTGAAATTTATTTTAAGTAATAAATTTTTTTAGAGATAATTTTCTTTTATAACATGTTAAGTATTTTATGAGCAAGAAAATTTTATTGAAATTTTAATAAAACATTCTTAAACGTGATATTTAACTTGTTTAGGTTAGTTTAATATGAATCTTTTGAAATCTTTATTTTCTCTGAGTTTTATGACATTAATTTCACGTATATTAGGTTTTTTTAGGGATCTTATAATTGCTCGTATTTTTGGTGTTTCTATTTATACTGATGCTTTTTTTATAGCTTTTAAAATTCCTAATTTATTACGTCGATTATTTTTTGAGGGTGCTTTTTCACAATCTTTTACTCCTATTTTAATAGATTATAAATCAAATAAAAAAATGCATCATATAAAAGATTTTGTTGCATGTTTATTAGGTTTTATTATTTGTGCTTTATCTATCATAGTAATATTGGGAATAATATTTTCTGATTATTTGATTAAGTTCACTGCACCAGGTTTTTCTGATTGTTTAAAAAAATTTCAAGTATCCTCTACTTTATTAGAAATTATGTTTCCTTATGTTTTATTAATTTCTTTATCATCGTTATATTCTTCTATTTTGAATAGTTGGAATTACTTTGCTGTTCCTGCTATTTCACCTATTTTTCTCAATATTACTATGATTATTTGTTCTATTTTTTTGAATAATTTTTTTACACCGCCAATTTTAATATTAGCTTGGTCCGTTATTATAGGTGGATTTATTCAATTAATATATCAGTTTCCATATTTATTAAAAATAAATATGCTAATGATGCCGAAATTTAATTTTAAAAATATTGGTCTTTTAAAAGTTTTAAAAAAAATAGGACCATGTCTTATTGGTGCTTCGGCAAATCAAATTTCTTTAATTTTTAACACTATTTTCATTTCTTTGTTGAATTCAGGTTCTATATCCTGGATGTATTATGCTGATAGATTAATTGAATTTCCAATAGGCATGTTAGGTACTTCTTTGAGTACAATTTTATTTACATCGCTATCGAAAAGTTATTCTAAACATAAACTAGAAGATTATAAAAAATTACTTCATTGGGGTTTTAGAATAGCCTTAATTTTATCGTTACCCACTTCTATTATGTTGTTTATTCTTGCGAAACCATTAGTTGTAATATTATTTCAATATGGAAAATTTACAGATTTCGATGTTTTAATGACACAAAGAGCATTAAAATTATATTCTATTGGTTTGATTGCGTTAGTTTTAGTCAAAATTCTATCTTCAGCTTTTTATGCATCTCAAGAAATAAATTTTCCAACGCGAGTTGCACTATTCACTTTATCTATGACGCAAATATTAAATCCATGTTTAATTTATTATTTACAACATGCAGGTTTAGCTTTATCTTTTAGTATATTTGGATGGATAAATTTTTCTATATTATATTGGAAACTATATCAAAAAAAGTTAATTTCTTTTAATATTAATGAATTAATTTTTATTTTTCGTTTATTAATTTCGGCGTTTTCTATGATATTTTTTTTAATTTTTATGTTATATTTTATACCTCTATATAATGTCAGTTCTTTTTTTACTAAAATAATACGTCTATTTACAATATTATTTTTTTCTGGAATGATTTATTTAACTTGTCTACATTTTTTAGGTGTATCCTTTTTGTATAATCTTAATAATAACAAAAAAAATAAAATTATTAATTAAGACCTATATGTATATTTTCGATAACTGTTAATTTCGTTAGTTAGATATATATAAATATTATATAAATAATATAAATATATTCACTTATTTTATTAATATAATATTTATTATATAATAGACTGTATTATAATTTTTTATAAAATAATTCAGATTTCTAAATTTTTTTATTTATTGGTAATTTACCTCAAAATGGAGTTTTCAAATGAAAAAAAGAGCTCTTACTATTCTAATTTTATTAGTAAGCTTAGTCAGTAATGTTCAATCAAAAAGTAACGATGGATGGTACTTAGGTACTAAAATTGGATGGTCAAATTTTCATCTTTTACACCATAAAAAAAACCTAGATTTAAAGCATAATAGCAGTACAAACTCTCCTGTCTTTGGATTATTTCTGGGGTATGAATTTAATCCATATTTTGGTTTAGAAATAGAAAATAATACAACTGGATTTTCTCCTCATCTGATGTTTCAAAAATCAAAGGAACGTCTGCAAGACAATAATGTGCAAATTTCAACAAAATTATCCTATCCTATTACAGATGATTTTCGATTATATACGCGCTTAGGAGGAATGATGTTTTGGGAAAATTTAGTTTCTAAAGAAGACTTGAAAAAAACTTTTACTAAAAGTAGTTGTTTATTTCCTAGTTTATCTTTGGGTGCTGAATACATTTTTAATGATGAGTTTATTACTAGATTTGATTATACATGGAAAAGTAGCGTTGAAAACATAATAAATTTATCAAAACCTACTTTGGGAGATGCAGTTGTTTCTTTTGCATGGAAATTTGGAAAGTCTAAAATTAATGATATGTTTACACCATACTCACCAGAAATGTCCAATCAACAATATGTTGCACTGAATGAAAATATTAATTTTCCTTTCAATAGCACAGAATTGCGGCCTGTTTCATATGATAAATTAAGAAAGATAAATAATGAAATAAATAATATTAAATCGAAAAAAATTTATATTACACTATCAGGTCATACAGATAGAATAGGAAACAAAGAATATAATCAGAAGTTATCTGAAGATCGCGCATATAGTATTAAAAATTATTTTATTTCTCATGGAATATCTGAAAATCAAATTAATATTCAAGGAATGGGAAATCAGTATCCTTTAACTGATCAGGTATGTAAAGATATAGAAAGTCGGCCTTTGTTAATTAGTTGTTTAGCTCCTGATCGTCGTGTAGAAATTGAAGTTTCTGCTGATCAGTAATTTTTTTTGAGGATAAAAATTTTAATTTTTTTGATTTTTTTCGGAGAGAGAGAGATTCGAACTCTCGGATGATTTCTCATCGGCGGTTTTCAAGACCGCTGCCTTAAACCACTCGGCCACCTCTCCTTAAAAATATAATGTTTTAATTATGAAACATTGATAATGTTAAAACATTCTATTGATAAATGTAAAGACAATTTTTTATTTTATCAGAATTTTATATAAATAGTTTTATATTTATAAAATTTTATTGTAATTTTATTTTTTTTCCTATAATATAAAAATTATAGGCGTGTTGACAGATTGGTTATGTAGCGGACTGCAAATCCGTATAACCCGGTTCGATTCCGGGATACGCCTCTAAAAGCCCGGATGGTGAAATTGGTAGACACAAGGGACTTAAAATCCCTCGGCTTTAAAAGCTTTGCGGGTTCAAGTCCCGCTCCGGGTACCATATTAGATTTATTATAATAAAGCCTGATAAACTTTATATAGCTTTGTTTTTCTTATAATATTAAATTTTTTAAAATTTTTTTTCAAAATAAAATCATAATTAAAACAACTATTTACAACAAATCTAAGTTCTCCTTTTTTTTTTAAGTATTTCGATCCCATAATTATAATATTCTGAATGATATTAAAATTTACTTTTAAATCATTGTGAAATGGTGGATTTGATATAATTAAATTAAATTTATTAAATACATTTGAATAAAGATTGCTAGATAGTACTTTTGCGGATAATTGATTAGAGACAAGCGTTTCTTGACTAGATATTATTGCAGATTCTTTATTATCTATCATAGTAACTATAGAATTTGGTGAATTTTTAAGTAAACATACTGATAAAAAACCTGATCCACATCCTATATCTAATATTTCACCATGAATATTTTTAGAAAAAGTAGAAGCAAGTAATTGACTACCTAAATCTATTTTTTTATAACCAAATACTCCTGGCAAACATTTGATATATAAATTTTCCCAAATATGTGTTTTAAAAAAATCTTTTAATATAAATTTTGTTTTATGTTTAAGAATACCCGCAAATAAAATAGAATGTTTTGCACTTTCTAATTTATTTATATGTATCCATTTTTTTAATATTTTTGTTGCACTTTTTACTCCGCATGAATTATTTCCTACAATAAAAATTTCGGTTCCTATAGAGAAACAAGATAATAAATTATATAATTGGAATTTTGCTTCTGATTTACTTTTAGGCCAATAGTAAATAAGCGTATTATAATTTTCAACAGCTTTTTTTGAGACAAGTAAATTGTAATATATATGAATTTTTTTAAGATAATATGTTTTCTTTTCATAGAAATCATTTTTTACATTAAGATGTAAACTTGTTTTTATACTAGATAAATATCTTGGTAATTCGTCTTGTATGTTTCCTGAAAAAAAAATTTTTTTGTTTTTAAAAATATTTTGATAACGTAATATAAGCTGACTATTCTGAGAAAATAACAAAATTTTGATCGTCCTTATGAACTTTATAGTTAAAAAAATTTAATATTTCATTAATTAGAAATTTGATATAAATTCTATATTAATTTCATTTTAAAATACTTTAAATGATCTGAAACTCTAAAAAATAGAAATTGTTATCAAATGATATTTATATTATAATTTAACTAAATTAATTTGTATTAGTTTTTAAAAAACAATACATGTACATTTAATATGCATATAAATATAAATTATTGAGCAATATATATGCAAAAAACGTCTATTGAAATAAAAGGCAGTAATTTTACATTATTAGTATTATACCTAAAAAGTGATAATATAGACTTAATTGATAAGTCATTATATAAAAAAACTCAGGAATATCCTCAATTTTTTAAAAATGCGCCTATTATTCTTAATATATCACATTTATCATTAAACCAAAAAAATTGGAGAAAAATACAAGAAGTTATTATTTCGCATAGTTTTTTTATTGTAGGCGTAACTGGTTGTAAAGATAACTATCTTAAAAAAATTATTGTTAATTCAGGATTACCTGTTTTATTAGAAGGAAAGAAATTAGAAAATATAGAAAATAATATAAATCAAAAAATTAGTTTTTTTTATAAAACGCATAATATTGAAAATGTAATTAATAAAGATATCAAGAAAAAAATAGAAAAAACACATATCATCAATACACCTGTGCGTTCAGGGCAAAAAATATATGCCAAATATTCTGATTTAATAGTCACAAATAATGTTAGCGCAGGAGCAGAATTAGTTGCTGATGGTAACATCCATGTCTATGGATCGGTTAGAGGAAGAGTTCTTGCAGGTGCCAACGGAGATATTACAAGTAACATATTTTGTACAGCATTATTTGCTGAATTATTGTCAATATCTGGTGAATATTGGTTGTCAGATCAAATACCATTGAAGTTTATTGGAAAATCAGCGCAAATTTATTTACGTAATAAAATTTTAACTATAAATTCTCTTAGTTAAAAGTGCATGTTTAGGAACTTTCTATATGACACGGATTATTGTAGTTACTTCAGGGAAAGGAGGTGTAGGTAAAACTACTTCAAGTGCCGCTATTGCAACCGGTCTAGCAAAAAAAGGAAAAAAAACTGTTGTAATAGATTTTGATATAGGTTTAAGAAATTTAGATTTAATTATGGGATGTGAGCGCAGAGTAGTATATGATTTTGTTAATGTGATTCAAGGTGAAGCAAAAATTAATCAAGCTTTAATCAAAGATAAAAAAACAAAGAATCTATTTATTTTACCGGCATCTCAAACTAGAGATAAAGAAGCTCTAACATATTTGGGAGTTGAAAAAGTTTTAAATGAACTAATTAAAATGAATTTTGATTTTATTATTTGTGATTCGCCTGCTGGAATTGAAAAAGGAGCTATTTTATCATTGTATTTTGCAGATGAAGCTATTATTACTACAAATCCAGAAGTTTCTTCAGTTCGAGATTCCGATCGAATATTAGGAATTATATCATCAAAATCAAAAAGATCTGAAGATAATAATATCCCTATCAAAGAACATCTCTTATTAACACGTTATAATCCAACACGCGTTAAAAACGGCGAGATGCTAAGCATGAATGATGTTTTAGATATACTTCGTATACCAATTATTGGTGTAATTCCTGAAGATGCATCTGTATTGCGAGCATCAAATCAAGGAGAATCTGTGATTTTAGATAATAATTCTAATGCAGGACATGCTTATTTTGATACGGTTAACCGATTATTAGGTGAAAATCATAAGTTTCGTTTTATTGAAGAAGAAAAAAAAAGTTTTTTACGACGTTTATTCGGGAGATAGATATGGCTTTGTTAGATTTTTTTTTATCCCGGAACAAAAATACAGCTCATGTGGCTAAAGAAAGATTGCAAATTATTGTCGCAGAACGAAGAAAATTTCAAAATGAACCAGATTATTTCCCGCAATTAAAACGTGAAATACTTTCTGTAATTTGTAAATATGTAAACATAGATCCTAACATGGTAACAATACAGTTAGAACAAAAAAATAAAGATATTTCTATATTAGAATTAAATGTTGTTTTACCGGATTAATAACTAAAATATTTTATCAAATTTAATTTATATTGTAGTTAATAACAATTAGATCAATACTGAAGTATTTTAGTATTTCAGTATTGAAATTTTTATATTTAAAAAATATTATTTAAATAATTAGGTTCTAATTTAGTAAAATGTAAAAAATTCTTGTTTTTTATATTTAACAAAGAAAATGGAATTAAATCTTTTGCATTAGGCGATATATTTTTTATTTTTTCATAGTTAAAAAAATTTTTTGAATTAAATTTTTCTAATCCGTTACCGACGAAAAACCAATCATTATCCAAATTCTTTGTTTCTTCTTTAATGTCATCAGAATGTATTAGAACTTCTGTTTTATTTCCGATCCATAATAATCTACTATCTTTAATATATTTAGACAAATATATTTTATCAATTCCAGCTGCAATAGCAACTAATATTTTTTTTTGATGATATTTCCTCCAGGCTTTTTCTGCCATTATAGCTAGAGTAGAAATTCCTAAGATAGGAATATTCAAGCTTAAAGATAAACTTTGAGCGACTCCTATAGCAATTCGTATTCCAGTAAAATTTCCTGGACCTTTTGAAAAGATTACATAATTAATGTCTTTAAATGTTATTTTCGCAAGTAATAGTATTTTTTTAATCATTGGTAATATTTTTATAGTATGCTCTTTATTACAGTAATCTGATAACGAATATATTTTTTTTTTATATACAGCTACTGAGCAATAATTCATCGAAGTATCAATCGCTAAAATTATGTTAGACATACTTTTCTCAAAATTAAAAATTTATTTATTTTATTACTAGTAAATATTTTTAAAATTACAATTATTTAAATTTTATAAATATTTTATTTTTTAGTAATACGAACTAAATCAATACGATATTCTGTTGCTTTAACAATATGAAATGAAAAAGAATTAATATGAATTGTTTCTCCTGGGGTAGGTAATTGTCCATTTTGAGCTATTAGTAACCCTCCCAAGGAAGCACAATCATCTTCTTTAATAAGTTCTTTTGTATTAAGTAATTGTTGTAATGAATGTAAATCTGTTTCTCCTTTTACTAACCAACTATTCTGCTCCTTTATGATATCTGGTGTTTCATCAGCATCTGGGAATTCTCCAGCTATAGCTTCTAAAACATCTAATGGGGTAATTAATCCTTGTACTACTCCAAATTCATTACTAACAATTACAAAGCTTCCTTGAGCGCGACGAAGAACACCTAAAAGATTTATAGGATCAAGAGTATCAGGTATAATGATAGGTGGTATTTGAGAAGAAAATTTATAAACATCTATATTTTTTTCAATCGCTACCAGTAATTCTTTAGCACGCACAATACCGATAATTTCATCTAATTCACCTTTGCAAACTGGAAACAAACTATGAGGCGTATCTAATAATTGAGCACGGATTTCATTAGTGTTTTTCTCTGTATTAACCCAAGATATATTACTTCTTGGTGTCATAATACTTTTAATTGATCGACCAGCTAATGTAAGAACTCCGTTAATCATATACTTTTCTTCATCTTGAAATGTTTCTGTTTCTAATGGGGGGGTAATAGTTATTTTTTCATTTTTATTCAATTGTGTATTAGCGATATTTTTGTTTTTATTTTTTTCCCTTATCATTAATCGCAGAATTGCTTCGGCGGCTCTTTGTCTCATAGGTTTTCTAGATTGATTTTTCATAAAATTATGCCGAGCTATTTGATTAAATATTTCGATTAAAATAGAAAATCCTATAGCTGTGTATAAATATCCCTTTGGGATATAAAACTTCAATGCTTCTGAAACTAAACTAAATCCAATCATTAACAAAAAACTAAGACACAATACTACAACTGTTTGATGTAAATTAATGAAATTAGTTAGTGCTTTCGAAGCTAATAACATAAGTATCGTAGCTAATATAACTGCAATCATCATAATTAATAGTTGATTTACCATCCCAACTGCTGTAATAATAGCATCTAATGAAAAAACTGCATCTAAAACAACAATTTGAATCACTACAGCCCAGAAACCAGCATAATTTTTATTTTCTGTACTATCATGATCTTCATTTTCTAATCGCTCATGTAATTCAATTGTAGCTTTAAATAACAAAAATAAACCACCAATAAGTAAAATCAAGTCACGAACTGATAAGACAAAAAATCTATTGTTAATAATAGGAGTAGTTAAAGTTACTATCCAAGATATAAATGATAATAACCCTAATCTCATTATCAGCGCTAATCCTAAACCAATTAATCGCGCTTTATCTCGTTGATTAGGAGGTAATTTTTCTGATAAAATTGCTACAAAAATTAAATTATCAATTCCTAGTACTACTTCTAAAACTACTAGCGTTAATAAGCCGGCCCAAGTTGACGGTTCTAAAAAAAAATCCATCAGAAAAACTCCGTAAAAAAAAATAGGACAGCATAGTATTTAATGTATTTTATATAAATATTACATATTTTATTTTCGAGAAGATGAAAAATAATTTAGATATATCTAGATCTATGTTTGAATAAAACAGATTTTGAGAGAATTTATCTGTGAAGTTAAAATATTTTTAATTAATTTTTTAGATTATTAATTTTTGATATTTTATATTTTTTAACTGCATACTTAAAAAAATTTCTCTGATTTTTAACAAAAATATTTTATAAAAATTTTTTTTATTTTTATATATAATATATGTTAATTACAAAAGGATTTTTTCTTGAATTTTAAGCTCAATATTTTATCTTTTTATAGTATTTTAAAAACGTTACTTTGAATAAATGAAGAGTATATAAATATATTTTTTTATTTAATTAATTAATAAAACTAAAATTTTAAGATTTTTTAAGTTACTTAACTAAATTTTTAATTTTACTCATTTTTTCGTTTTGAAAAATTTTTAATTTTTTAATTATATTTAGAAATTAAAAATATTACTATATAGAGTAATTGAGTAGGTTATAGATTTCAGATATTTAAAAAAATTTTTTAATTTTAAAATTAAAAATAAAATTGTTGCTTTTTTAAACTATATTTGCAATTGATTATAAACGTTTTTACGTTAAAATACAAGCTTAAAAAAATTTAATAAAGAATAAATTTGTATTTATTTTTTCTCTTAATAGATATATTTCTACTAAGAGAAATTTTTATGCAATTTATTTTACATATATTTTCTATTATTTAATGCTTGTATTCTTTTATCTAAAGAAGGATGAGATGCAAACAATTCTACTGATTTAGACCTACCATTAATACAAAGTGTAATAATACTCTGTGATTCTTGCGCTTCGTAGCTTGATTTTAATTTATTTAACGCTGCAATCATTTTTTTACGTCCAACTAATTTAGCAGCACTAGCATCTGCGTAAAATTCTCGATGCCTAGAAAACCACATGGTAATGATAGTTGCGAACATACCAAATGTTATTTCTAACATTGTTGAAATTATAAAAAAAACAAATGAATTTCTTTCGTTCGTATCATTTTCATCATTATTACTCGATAGAAAACTATTTAATATTTGTGAAACAATACGAGATATAAAAATAACAAAAGTATTGACTACTCCTTGTATTAAACTCATGGTAATCATATCTCCGTTAGCGATATGACTAATTTCGTGACCGATAACTGCTTCTGCTTCATTTTTAGTCATTTTTTCTAATAGTCCGGATGATACTGCAATTAATGCTGAGTTTCTTCGAGGACCTGTTGCAAATGCATTTATATCAATAGCATCATATGTTGCAATTTGAGGTGTTTTTATTCCTTTTTGAACTGATTGTTTATGTACAGTTTCAATTAGCCATTTTTCTATATCATTACTAGGAGATCTGATTACTCTTCCATTTACTGAGCGCAGTGCGATCCATTTAGATATAAGTAGCGATACAAGAGATCCACTAAAACCAAACAAACTAGAGATAATAAATATACCATAAATACTATCCGAAGCAATTCCCGTTAATGCAAGAATTAAAGCAAATATTGATGTAACTGCTAAGTTAGTTATTAAGAAAAGAATGATACGTATCATAAGGTATTATCTTCCTCAATTCAGCCAAATAGTATTTTAAAATTAATTTTTAAATAGTAGTTATATAAAAATTTAATTTTTAAATTAAATATGTAAAAATATTTTTATAATAACATGTTTTTGTTAAAAAATTCAAGATAGATCAATTTATTATATTTCAATCAAATTTATGCCAATATCTCCCATCTTTCATAATAATTTTATTTGCGTTTTTTGGCCCCCATGTACCTGCGGAATATAATTCAAGGGTACTTTTTTTGTTTTTTTTCCAACCTTCTATAATAGGATCAATCCACTTCCATGCTTCTTCTACTTCTTCACGACATACAAAGAAAGATTGATCTCCTTTCATAGCTGCCAATAAAAGTCTTTCATAAGCATCAATATAATTTTGATGTTTATTTGTCAATAAATTTGATTGAATTCTTTCATTTTTCAATTGATATGTTTCACTTAATCCTGATATTCTTTTTAAAAAATCTATTTTAATGTTTTCGTTGGGATCTAATCGTATAATTAGTTTATTTCGAGATAAATCATCATTATGATCTTTGAATAAATTAATTGGCATTTTTTTGAATACAATTACTATCTCTGAATATTTTTCTGCTAATCTTTTACCAGTCCTTAAATAAAAAGGCGTACCTAACCACTGATCATTCTTAAGATCTACCTTAATACATACAAATGTTTCAGTTTGACTTTTTAAATTTGCTCCATTTTCTTCTAAATATGAGGGAACCTTTTTCCCCTGAATATTACCTGCGGTATATTGACCTCTTATAGTTTTAACATTTACGTTTTCTATGTTAATAGATCTTAATGTACGTAAAATTTTTATTTTTTCATTTCTAATGCTTTCTGGTGAAATATTTTTCGGTTGATCCATTGCAATTATAGTTAATATTTGTAAAAGATGGTTTTGAACCATATCTTTTGTTTGTCCCATTTCATCAAAATAGTTCCATCTATTTTCAACGCCTACTTGTTCAGAAACAGTAATTTGTACATGATCAATGATTTTATTATTCCAATTATTAAAAAATAATGAATTAGCGAATCGCAAAGAAAGTAAATTTAGTATTGATTCTTTACCTAGATAGTGGTCAATTCTAAAAATTTGTGATTCTAAAAAATATTTAGATATTTGATCATTAATTGCTTTACATGTCTTTAAGCATACTCCTAATGGTTTTTCTATGATTATTCTTGCAGGAAATAAATTTAAATTAATTTTTCCTAATCTTTCAAAAATAGTATTAAACACACTTGGAGGAACAGCACAATAGTAAATAGTTATGTTTTTTGTTTGATTTAGTATTTTTTTTAATTTTAAAAAACATAGTTCTTTGAAAATATCAAGATTTAAAAAATATAAACGTGCGCTTAATTTATTCCAAATATTTTCATCGATTTTGTTTATCAAAAATTTTTTAATTGCTGTTTTTACTACTTTTATATATTCTTCTTTAGTCCAATTGGCACGTCCTGCTCCAATGATGCGTGTTTCAGGATGTATTTTTTTACATTCTTCTAACTTATATAAAGCAGGTAACAATTTTCTTTGAGCTAAATCTCCCTTAGCTCCGAAAATAACTAAATCGCAAGATTGAATAGTTTCGATCATAAAAATTCTCTTTTTTAAAATAAAATATTTTATATTGTTAAAAACATAAAAAATTAATAAACTATTTTTAGAAATAATTAGGTATTAAAATATATTTTTAAGATTTTTTATTTAATATCATCTATTATTAATATTAAATCTAAAATTTTTTTATCAATTTTACTAAATAAATAAGCATAAATAAACGTTTGGTACTTTTTATATTTTATTTTTCAAATTAATTTTGAAAATAAAATGCACTTAAAATATTATAATAAAATAAATTGCTAGAGGTATTCATGTTAACTCGTTTAAGAAGAACTAAAATTGTTGCTACTTTGGGTCCTGCTACAGATAAAAATGATAATCTTAAAAAAATTATTGAATCTGGAGCCAACGTTCTTCGTTTAAATTTTTCTCATGGTTCTCCTGATGAACATGTTGAAAGAGCTAAAAAAGCAAGAGAAATAATGTTAAATTTAAATTGTAATATTGCCTTACTCGGTGATTTGCAAGGACCTAAAATTAGAATTTCTAAATTTAAAAAAAATAGTGTTTTGCTTCAGAAAAATGAAATTTTTATATTAGATTCAAATTTGCATGATACTGATGGTAATCAAGAAAGAGTTGGAATTGATTATAAGCAATTGCCATATGATTTAAATATTAATGATATTTTACTGTTAGATGATGGTAAAATACAACTAAAAGTGTTAAAAGTTACAGATTTTGAAATATATACTATAGTTATTGTGGGGGGAGTTTTATCAAATAATAAAGGTATTAATAAGTTAGGTGGTGGATTATCAGCTCATTCTTTAACAGAAAAAGATAGAAAAGATATAATACTCGCATCTGAAATAGATGTGGATTATTTAGCTGTATCTTTTCCTAGATGCGGAGAAGATTTAAAAAAAGCAAGATATTTATTAAAGAAAGCAGGTAGTCAAGCTAAAATTATCGCAAAAATAGAGAGGGCAGAAGCTGTAAGTAGTCAAAATTCAATAGAAGATATAATACTATCTTCAGACGCTATTATGATTGCTAGAGGAGATTTAGGGGTAGAAATTGGAGATGCAGAACTTGTCGGTATTCAGAAAAATTTAATTAGAAGTGCTAGAAAATTAAATAAAGTAGTTATTACAGCAACTCAGATGATGGAATCTATGATTTTAAATCCATCACCTACTCGTGCGGAAGTAATGGATGTTGCAAACGCTGTATTAGATGGGAGTGATGCAGTTATGTTATCTGCTGAAACCGCCTCTGGTAAATATCCTTCAGAAACTGTTTTAAATATGTCAAAGGTTTGTATGGGAGCTGAAAAAATACCTAGTATTAATGTATCTAGACATCGCATCAATATAAAATTTAATGATATAGAAGAAACTATTGCTATGTCAGCTATGTATGCGGCGAATCATTTAAATGGAATTACAGCAATTATTACCATGACAGAATCCGGTAAAACTGCTTTAATGACTTCTCGAATTACATCTGGATTACCTATTTTTGCTTTATCAAAGCATAAAAAGACTTTAAATTTATCTACTTTATACAGAGGTGTAGTTCCTATTTATTTTGATAGTCAACATGATGGAGTGAAAGCTGCTAATGAAGCTATAATGTTATTATGTAAAAAAGGTTTTTTATTTAATAACGATTTAGTGATTGTTACTCAAGGAGACGTAATGGGAAAAACAGGGAAAACAAATACTAGCAGAATTTTAAAAGTTATTTGTTAGTTTTAATGCATGCTAATAATTTAAATATATTTAAAAAATCATTTTAACTTGGATAAAATGATTTTAGATGTTTTGAAATATAAAATTAATTCTTTTGGTGTAAGTGGTTCTATAAAACTAAATCGAGCATCTGCTGGATTAATTGCATGTTTATTCATCCATATTTCATAATGTAAATGTGGTCCAGTTGTTCTTCCAGAATTTCCAGATAACGCAATTTTTTGATTAATTTTGATATTTTGATCTGTTTTAACTAAGATTTTTTTAAGATGCATATATTTAGTTATGCATTGATTGAAATTTTTTAAAACTATATAAAAACCTGAGATTTTATTAAATCCTGTTTTTATTATTTTCCCATTACTAGTAGCTAAAACTAAAGTTCCTTGTGGCATTGCTAAATCCACCCCTAAATGACGACTTATACGATGCGTAATTGGATGAATACGATGCAAATTAAAAGAAGAAGAAATTCGATATTTTTTTAACAATGCAAAATTCATAATCATATTTGATTTATTGAAACCGTTAATATCATAAAAGTTTCCATTCATGGCTCTTATAGCGTAATACGTTTTTCCTATATTATTTAATTTTATAGCTAGTAATATGTTTTTATTTTTTTTTGAATTTATTTTTTCTCTTAAAAAAATTAAATCAAACGTACTATGAGGATTTATTTTTCGAAAACTAATTTGCCATTCTATAGCCTTAATAATAGTATTAATATCAAATGAATTTAATCCTTTTTTACGTGCGCTTCTAAAAAAATTAGAATTTTTCTGAATATAAATTCTTTTTTTAAATAATGTGTTATTTGATAAGAACGAAATAAAACTAGATTCATTTTTACATGTCATAAAATTTTTAAAAAATGAAGAATTAATATGCTTATTTTTTTCAGATTTAGTGCTGTCTTTTGAATTATTTATTAATTGGTCATGTTTTTTAAGATTAAAAAGTTGATTAGAAAATATTTTTTTTTCTTTTAGCAAAATGCTGCAACTTGATAATATCAAAGTCAAAATAATAGTTTTTATAAAAAATATAAACATATTATAAAAATTAAATATATAATTTAAATATAAATATTTTAAAAATAAAGAAATTTTTTTATAAACGTACTGCACTTTTGATTTCCTCGAGTAATTTTTACCAGATAATATGTTAATTGGAAAGTATAATAAATATAAAAATATAATTAAATAAAAAAATTGATAATATAAAAATCTAAAATGAAAAATATTTAATTTTATATTTAAAATAACTATTAGAACATTTTTCTATATTATCAATTTTTAATGATTTTACTTTTTACTGAATGTTTTATAAAAAAATTAAATCTTTTAATTTATCAAAATTTTTAAGGAATATATTTTAAAATTATATAAATTAATTTAAAAGTCGATAAATTTTATTTAAATTTAAATGTTTGATTTTAAATATATAATATATAAAATACGTATTACGAACTCTTTTTAAAATTGTTTTTAAAAATTTATATATGAAAACAACCTTAAAAGTATACTATTAAATAATATTTTATATGTTGAATAACATAAAATAAAAAATTATAATTTATATTTTTAAAATAAAATATATATTCATTTTTAAAAAAATATTTTATAATATAAAAAATTACAATATAATATACAAAGTTTATTTTATTATGTTAGAATTTATTGTTTTAAAAAACATCTGTGTTAATTTATCCAATCGATCTATTCTTCATAATATATCATTATCTTTACACTCTAATTGTATAATTACATTAATTGGTCCAAACGGAGCTGGTAAGTCTACTTTAATACGTGTTATATTGGGTTTGATAAAACCTAATTTAGGAACAGTATTTCGATCTCCATATATATCTATTGGTTATGTGCCTCAAAAATTGCATCTTAATAATTTACTACCTATTACAGTAGAACGATTTATGCAATTATCTTGTCGAAAAAAAAACATAAATATTTTAAAAATATTAAAACGCGTAAAAGCAGAATCTTTTAGATATGCCTTATTAAAAACGTTATCTGGCGGTGAAATGCAACGCGTTTTGTTAGCTAGAGCTTTATTGAATAATCCTAATTTACTTGTATTAGACGAGCCAACACAAGGAATTGATGTAATGGGTCAATTAGACTTGTATAATTTAATTTATTCCATACGTGATGAGTTGAATTGTACTATATTAATAGTTTCTCATGATTTAAATTTTGTTATGGCTCGAACCGATCATGTTATTTGTTTAAATAAACACATTTGTTGTTCTGGTAGTCCTAAAACGGTATTTAAAAATTTAGAATTTATTTCAATATTTGGTTCAGAACGCATCAAAGAGATAGCAATTTATCATCATCATCACGATCATATTCATCAATATTAAAGCTATTAAATAAAATTTTAGAGATTTTTATATTATGTTTGAACTAATTTTTCCTGGCTGGTTGTCTGGAGTTTTTTTGTCTTTTGCTACAGGTCCTTTAGGTGCTTTTATAGTTTGGCGTCGTATGTCATCTTTTGGCGACACATTATCGCATTCATCTTTACTTGGATTAGCAATTTCTATAATATTACAAACTAATTCATTTTATATTATTTTAGTTTTTATAAGTTTACTTGCTCTTTGTCTGGCTTGGTTAGAAAAAATATTACCAATTTCATTAGAAACTATATTGACGATAATATCACATAGTTCACTATCTTTGGGAATGGTGTTAATTAGTCTTGTGTCTAATTCTAAACAAATTAATTTCAATAATTATTTATTTGGTGATTTGTTATCTATTAAAATATCTGATTTATTTTCTATTTTTTTAGGAAGCATCATAGTTCTAATAGTTTTAATTATTCGTTGGAATTCAATTTTATTGGTTACAATTAATCCTGAATTAGCTCAAATTGATGGCATAAATCTTTTTTATGTACGATTGACTTTAATGCTAACAACTGCTTTAACTATTTCTATTGCAATTAAGTTTGTAGGTGCATTGCTAATAACTTCTTTATTAGTTATTCCTCCTGCTACTGCACAATATTTTTCTAATTCTCCAGAAAAAATGGTAATCATAGGAATTTTAATAAGTATCTTATCTATTACAGGAGGAGTAATTTCATCTATATTTTTTCATATTCCTACAAGTCCATCTATTGTTTTGTTTGCTTCTTTGCTTTATTTATCAAGTGCTATAAAAAATTTTTTTTGTGAAAAATTATAATATTTATTCTACAGAAATATTTATACCTAAATCATTTAAATCTTTGTTTTTCACTTGGCTTGGAGCCTTAGTCATAAGACATGAAGCTGATGTTGTTTTAGGAAAAGCAATGACATCTCTAATGTTGTTTGTTTGTCTTAATAGCATTATTATTCTATCTAATCCTAAAGCTATTCCTGCATGAGGTGGGGCTCCATATTTTAATGCTTCTATTAAAAATCCAAACTTCTCTTTTTGATCTTTTTCATCTAATCCAATAATATTAAAAATTTTTTTTTGTATTTTAGCATCGTGAATTCTGACTGAACCACCACCAATTTCATATCCATTAATTACTAAATCATAACTATCTGATATAGAATTTTCTAAATTATTAACAATTTTTTTGTTACGGTTTTTTTTATATGCAGTAAAAGGATGATGAACAGATGAAAAATTTCCAAATTTATCTTTTTTAAACATAGGGAAGTTTATTACCCATAATGGTTTCCAAACATTTTTTTCAAAAATTTTAAAATCATCTCCTAATTTTATACGTAACATTCCTAATGATTTATTTACAATTTTTTCTGTATCAGCTATAATGAATAAAATATCTCCATTTTTAGCTTTTGTTTGATTTATAATTTTATTTAATATTTTTTCATTTAAAATACTTTTTATTGAGCTTTGAATACCATCTAATCCAATTTCATGTTGTTTAATTTTTATATAAAACAAATTTTTTGCACCAAATTGATTTACATAATTACAATATTTTTCAATTTTTTTTCGACTTATTTTTTCACCTTCAGAAAAAGATAATAAACCCATTCTATTTTTTTTTTCTGAATTAATTTTAAAAAAATCAAAAAATTTTTTTTTATTAAAAATTTTTAATATATCAATTATTTCCATTGGATTACGTAAATCGGGTTTATCGCATCCATATCGGTTCATTGCTTCATTAAAAGATATTGTAGGGAATTTATTTAAATTATAGTTTAATATTTTAAACCAAATTTTTTTTATTAATTTTTCTATAATATTTCGAATTTTTTTACTACTCATAAAAGAAACTTCAATATCAATTTGCGTAAATTCAGGTTGTCGATCAGATCTTAGATCTTCATCGCGAAAACATTTAACTATTTGATAATACTTATCGACTCCAGAAATCATTAATAACTGCTTAAATAACTGCGGTGATTGTGGTAAAGCATAAAATTTTCCTGGATAGTTTCTACTTGGAATTAGATAATCTCTAGCTCCTTCGGGAGTAGACTTTGTTAAAAATGGTGTTTCAATATCTAAGAAATTTTTTTTATTCATAAAATTTCTTATTAAATAAGTAACTTGGTTTCTAACTTTTAAATTTTCAATTAAAGCAAATTTTCGAAGATCTAAATAACGGTATTTTAATCTTAAATCATCACTATTATTATTTAAATAATCCAATGGAAGTGGATCTGAAATATTAAAAATATTTATTTTTTTAGCTAATATTTCTATTTCTCCGGTGTTTAATTTTAAATTTTTATTCTTAATGCTTCTCTTTTGTACCACACCTTGAATTTGAATACATGATTCATTTTTCAAAGTTGATGCTTTTTTAAAGATAAAATGATCATTTGATTCAAAAATTACTTGAACAATACCTGTACAATCTCTCAGATCTAAAAAAATAAATTGACCAAAATTTCTTATTTTATTTACCCAACCAGATAAAATTACGGATTTATATACATCAATTATTCTAATATTTCCACAGTATTTAGTGCGCATAAATTCTCTATCAAAATTTATTTTAATAATATTTTATTAAAATATAGTTTTTATTTTTAATTTTTTATGAAATCAATTTTTAGAAAAAATAATTGAAAAAATTAATTAGAAATTTTTAATTTTTATGACGTTTAATAAAGTAGTATATTTTTAAAATTCACTTTTTTGAGATTTATTAAATTATTATTATGACTTTACAAATTAACGACTTCTAAAAATAATTCTACCTTTTGTTAAATCATATGGTGTTAATTCAATGGTAACTTTATCACCTGTCAATATTCTAATATAATTTTTACGCATCTTTCCTGAAATATGAGCGGTAATAACATGTTTGTTTTCTAACTCTACACGAAACATTGTATTTGGTAATGTGTCTATAACTATTCCTTGCATTTCAATATTGTCTTCTTTAGGCATTATTTTTCTCTAAAATAATAAATTATAAAAAATTTTATGTTTTAATTATAACTGATACTAGTCATTTTGACTAGTATGTTTTGCTTAAGATAAAAGATTTAATCTGTCATTATAAGAATTTAAGTAACGTTCGCTATCTATTGCCGCCATACATCCACTAGCAGAAGATGTAATTGCTTGTTTATATACATGATCTGCAACATCACCTGCCGCAAAAATACCCGGGATACTTGTTTGTGTGTAATTTCCATGTTTTTCTGTTTTAATTTTAATATATCCATTTTCTGTTTCTAATTGATCTTTAAAAATATCTGTATTTGGAATATGCCCTATTGCAATAAATAGTCCAGATATAATGATTTGTTTTTGAATTGTTTTTATTGAGTGAAAATTATTTATAATTATATGTGTGACACCTAAATTATTTCCTAATATTTCTTTTATAGTATAATTTAAATGTAGTACAACTTTTTTATTTTTTACCAGTTCTAGTAGTCGATTAATTAGTATTTTTTCTGCTTTAAAATGTTCTCTGCGATGTATTAAATGTATTTTTTTTGCAAAATTTGACAAATATAATGTTTCTTCTATAGCTGTATTTCCTCCTCCAACTACTGCTATTTCTTTATTTTTGTAAAAAAATCCATCACATATTGCACAAGTAGAAACGCCTTTTCCTTTAAATTCTTCTTCTGAATTTAATCCTAAATAACGCGGATTTGAACCAGTAGCGATAATTACTGAATCAGCTGTGTATTTGTTTTCTTCACCTAATAAGAAAAATGGTTTTTTGTTAAATTTTACTGTAATAATTTTATCAGATATAATTTCTGTTTGATATTTTTTTGCATGTTCATACATGCGATTCATTAATTCCGAACCAGTAATTTTATTTTTATCTCCAGGCCAATTTTCAATCTCATTAGTATTCATTAATTGACCTCCTTTATTGTCTCCGGTAATTAGTAAAGGTTTTAAATTTGCTCGAGCTGCATATATAGCAGCTGTATATCCAGCTGGTCCAGATCCTACAATAATTACTTTGGTATGTTTTTTGGTTTTCATATTATTCCTTTTTTATAATCAAAATTAAAAATATTAAATTTATTAATTTAATTATTTTTTTGATTTTATAAACTATTACATAAAATATATTAAAAAATTTTATTATTTCATTTTAACATTATTGTAATTTAGTTATAAAATAAAATTTAAAATATAAAATTTTAAATATTCATTTGATTAATACGATTAAATCGTTGATTATAAAATATAATCTACTAGTTAAAAAAATAAAAAATTTCAATTATTTTTAAAAGATACAAAATTATGTTAAATCCTTATTTATTACGCAAAGAATTACCTATAGTCGAAAAAAAATTGTTAAAAAAAGGCTTTCAATTAGATGTTTTATCTATATCTAGAATGGAAAATGAAAGAAAAATATTACAAGTTGAAACCGAGAATTTACAACATCAACATAAATTATTATCGGATTTGTTTAAAAAATCAAAAATTTTAAAAGAAAGCAATGAAAATTTGAAAAATAAAATTATTCAATCTATTAAAAATTTAAATATATTAAAAAATAAATTAAATATTTTAAAAGAAAAAATTTATAATTTTTCTATTTCTATACCTAATATACCATCTGAAGATGTTCCGGAAGGAACTGAATCGTATCATAATAAAGTAATAAAACACTGGGGTGAGAAAAAAAAATATAATTTTCCTATCCAAGATCATGTAAAAATAGGTGAAAAAATTAATCAAATAGATTGGAAATCTGCAGTTAAAATATCAGGTTCAAGATTTGTTGTTATGAAGGGGAATATAGCCCTTTTATATAGAGCTTTAAGTCAGTTTATGCTAGATTTTCATACTACTCAACATGGTTATATAGAAACCTATGTTCCTTACTTAGTAAACTATGACGCTTTATATGGTACAGGTCAACTACCTAAATTTAGTGATGATTTATTTCATGTTAGTAATATAAATCGAAAAAAATATATGTTAATACCTACTGCAGAAGTTCCTTTGACTAATTTATTTAGAGATGAAATATTAGATGAAAAAAATTTACCTATTATGTTAACTGCTTATACACCCTGTTTTAGATCGGAGTCTTCTTCTTATGGACGTGATGGTAAAGGTTTAATTCGTTTGCATCAATTTGATAAAGTAGAACTTGTTCAAATTGTTCAACCAGATCTATCTATGCAAACATTAGAAATTTTAACTAACCATGCAGAAAAAATTTTACAATTATTAGAATTACCATATAGAAAAGTTTTGTTATGCGGAGGAGAAATGAGTTTTTCTGCAACTAAAACATACGATTTAGAAGTATGGTTTCCTTCGCAAAATAGATATAGAGAAATCTCATCTTGTTCAAATATGGGCGATTTTCAAGCACGTCGTATACGTACTAGATATCGAACAAAATTAGAAAAAAATAGCAATTTTGTGCATACATTAAATGGATCTGGTTTAGCTGTAGGTAGAACGCTAGCAGCGATATTAGAAAATTACCAACAAGCAGATGGTCGAATAAAGATTCCTAAAATATTACAAACTAAATATATGAAAAATATGAAATTTATAAATTAATTATATTTAATATTAATTGTTGGTGAGATAATGAATTCAATTTATAATTTTAGTGCTGGACCAGCGATGATTCCTAAAGATGTTCTTTGTAAAGCTCAAAAAGAATTGAAAAATTGGAACAATTTAAGATGTTCTATTATGGAAATTAGTCATCGTACTCAAGAGTTTTATCAGGTTGTTACAGAGGCGGAAAAAGATTTAAGAGACTTATTAAACATACCTGATAATTATAGAATATTATTTTGTCAAGGTGGAGCTAGAGGACAATTTTCAGCTGTTCCTATGAATTTAATAAGAAATTTTTCAGGAGCTGATTATATCAATAGTGGTTATTGGTCTAATTGTGCATTTGTAGAGTCGAAAAAATATTGTAATCCTAAAAGTATATCAATTAAAAAAACGAAAAATAATAAAACTTATCTTTTAAAACCTTCAGAATGGAATATTAGCGATATTTCTGCATATATTCATTATTGCCCCAATGAAACTATAGATGGATTATCTGTATATGAAGAACCGAATTTCCACAATAAAATAGTCATTGGGGATTTTTCATCATTTATTTTATCTCGATCAATTAATATTGAAAATTATGGGCTTATTTATGCTAGTTCTCAAAAAAACATTGGTCCTTCAGGAATTACAATTATTATTATTAGACAAGATTTAATAGGATACGCTTCTAAATTATGCCCATCTGTTTTTGATTATAATACCCTTTACAAATATAATTCTATGTTTAATACACCACCGACATTTGCATGGTATTTATCGGGATTAATTTTTAAATGGCTTAAAAAAAAAGGTGGAATTAAAAAAATTGCTCAATTAAATAAAGAAAAATCAGATTTGTTATATGAAGTTATCGATAATAGTAAATTTTATATTAATAATATCAATAAAGAAAATAGATCTGAGATGAATGTTGTTTTTCACTTATTAAACTCAGAATTAGATAAAATATTTTTAGAAGAGTCAAAAAAAAATGGTTTATATGCTCTGAAAGGTCATTTAATAGTTGGTGGTATACGAGCTTCAATTTATAATGCTATGCCTCTGAAGGGTGTAAAAAAACTAGCAAAATTTATGTTATTTTTTGAAAAAAAATATGGATAAATGTTATTTATTTCTCAAATGAAGAGTGTTAACGTGTTATGCAAAAAATTTTACAATTAGATCCAGTATCTTATATAAATGGTGTTATTCATGTACCTGGATCAAAAAGTATTTCAAATAGAGCGCTATTATTATCAGCATTGGCTAATGGTGTCACTACTCTTAATAATTTATTAGATAGCGAAGATACTCAACATATGCTAGATGCTTTAAAAAAAATTGGGATTTGTTATTCACTATCTAATCAGAATAAAACTTGTCGCATTGAAGGAAACAGTAAAAAGTTTGAAGTTTCAGATTCTATTTCATTGTTTTTAGGTAATGCAGGTACAGCTATTAGACCGCTTCTTTCTGTTTTTTCTTTGTATAAAAATAACGTTTTATTGACTGGAAATAATAGAATGAATGAGAGACCTATTAAACATCTTGTTAAAGCTTTACAGCAAGGAGGTGCTACTATTGAATATAAAAATCATTTAGGATATCCTCCAATTTTGACTAAAGGTGGATTTAAAGGTGGTTCAATTATTTTAAATGGAAGTATTTCTAGTCAATTTTTAACATCATTGCTGATGATAGCTCCATTAGCAATAAAAAATACAACTATATCAATAAAAGGAGATTTAGTATCTAAACCTTACATAGATATTACAATAAACTTAATAAAATTATTTGGCATACATATTAAGCATGATGATTATTCTGTTTTTCATATTACAGGAAATCAAGAATATAAAACACCAGGACATTATACTATTGAAGGAGATGCTTCTTCAGCTTCATATTTTCTTGCAGCTTCTGCAATTAAAGGTGGATCAGTTAAAGTTCTTGGAATCGGTCAAAAAAGTATTCAAGGTGATATAAAATTTGCAGATATTCTTGAAAAGATGGGAGCAATTATTAGCTGGAGTGATTCTTTTATTATATCTACTCGCAATGAATTGAATGCAATAGATTTAGATATGAATCATATTCCTGACGCGGCTATGACCATTGCCATAGTAGCTTTGTTTTCTAAGGGAACTACTATCATTAGAAACATATATAATTGGCGAGTTAAAGAAACAGATAGATTATCTGCTATGAAAAATGAATTAAAAAAAATTGGTGCAATTGTTAAAGAGGGAAAAGATTTCTTATCTATAACTCCTCCAAATAATTTTAAATTAGCTCAAATCAATACATATGATGATCATCGTATGGCAATGTGTTTTTCATTGTTATGTTTATCTAATGTAGGTGTTAGAATTATTAATCCTAATTGTGTAGCTAAAACATATCCAAAATATTTTGAAGATTTTTCGACTATTTGTAAAAATTAATCTAATAAAATTTTTAAAGTACTAAAATGCAATATCTTTTTTTCGAAAACATTTTATATATAAAATATGAATAATAATATTCCCGTAATTACAATTGACGGACCAAGTGCTGCTGGAAAGAGTACTATATGTAATATAATAGCGAACAAATTAAATTGGTGTATTCTAGAATCTGGTCTGATATATAGATTGTTAGCAATTCTAATCTTACAAAGAAACGTTCCCATTATTGAAAAAAATATAATTTCTTTTTTAAAAAATTTAGATTTTTCTTTATTAAAAGAAAACAAAATTTCTAAAGTAATTCCATTACAAATAGTTGGAGAAACTGCTTCTAAGTTAGCTACTTTCTCTGAAACGCGAAAAATTTTACTTTATAAGCAAAGATGTTTTCGTAAGAAACCTGGTTTAATAGCAGAAGGAAGAGATATGGGAACTGTAGTTTTTCCTGATGCTATTATTAAATTTTTTTTTAAAGCTAATTTAGAAACTCGTGTTTTCAGAAGAATAAAACAATTTAAAAAAATGGGATTACCTACTAATTATAAAAAATCATTAGAACAATTAAAAATTCGTGATGAACGCGATCAAAATCGATTAATTTCTCCTTTATACGCGTCGAAAGATGCTATAATATTAGATTCTACCAATATGACGCTTTCTGAAGTAATCGAATGCTCTATGAAAGAAATCAAAAAAAAAATAAATATATAATATAAAATTTAAAATTTAAACTCCTATAATAAGGATTGTTATAAGATATATAAAACAAGATCATTTTAGCATGAAGCTAAAATGAACATTAATGAAAATTTGTTAATATTATTAATATGAATGAATCTTTTGCTCAATTATTTGAAGAATCACTAAAAGAAATTAAAACACGTCCTGGTTCTATTATTCGAGGATTTATTGTTTCTATAGAAAAAGATATAATTTTAGTTGATGCTGGTCTGAAATCTGAATCTGCTATTCCGTTGGAGCAGTTTAAAAACTCTCAAGGATTGATTGATGTAAAAGTTGGAGAGTATGTTGATGTCGCTTTAGATGCTATTGAAGATGGATTTGGAGAAACACTTCTATCTCGTGAAAAAGCAAAAAGACATGAGGCATGGTTAGTTTTAGAACAAGCACATGAAACATCCAAAACAGTAACTGGTGTAATTAATGGAAAAGTAAAAGGCGGATTTACTGTTGAATTAAATGATATACGCGCATTTTTACCTGGTTCTCTAGTTGATATTAGACCTATTAGAGAAACTATTCATCTTGAAGGTAAAGAGTTAGAATTTAAAGTAATAAAATTAGATCAAAAAAGAAATAATGTAGTTGTTTCACGCAGAGCTGTGATTGAATCAGAAAATAGCGCTGAAAGAAATCAATTGCTCTCAAACTTGCAAGAAGGCATAAAAATTAAAGGAATTGTAAAAAATCTTACAGATTATGGAGCGTTTGTAGATTTAGGGGGGGTAGACGGATTACTACATATTACAGATATGGCTTGGAAAAGAGTGAAACATCCTAGTGAAATAGTTAATGTTGGCGATGAAATTAATGTTAAAATCCTTAAATTTGATAAAGAAAAAACACGTGTATCTCTTGGGTTAAAACAATTAGGAGAAGATCCATGGATAGCTATTTCAAAACGTTATCCTGAAGGAATTAAATTGAGTGGTCGTGTAACTAATCTTACAGATTATGGTTGTTTTGTTGAAATTGAAGAAGGAGTAGAGGGATTAGTTCATGTATCAGAAATGGATTGGACAAATAAGAACATCCATCCTTCTAAGGTAGTTACCGTTAATGATATAGTAGATGTTATTGTTTTAGATATTGATGAAGATCGTCGTCGTATTTCACTTGGATTAAAGCAATGCAAAATTAATCCATGGCAAGAATTTTCTGAAACACATAAAAAAGGAATACATGTTGCTGGAAAAATTAAATCTATTACAGATTTTGGCATTTTTATCGGTTTAAAAGGAGGTATCGATGGATTAGTTCACTTATCTGATATTTCTTGGAAAATTAGTGGTGAAGAAGCAGTTAAAAATTATAAAAAAGGCGATGAAATTTCAGCAGTAGTCTTACAAGTGGATGCAGAAAGGGAGCGTATCTCATTAGGCATAAAACAATTAGAAGAAGATCCTTTTAATACTTATATTTCAAACTATAAAAAAAATAGTGTAATTTTTGGTAAGATTAAATCTTTTGATAATAAGCAAGTTATTATCAATTTATCAGAAGGTGTAGATGGAAATGTTAAATTTTCTGATACTTCTATTCAATACGAAGAATTTATAAAAATATTTAAAATTAATGATAATATTTCAGTAAAAATTTCTAGTTTTGATCGAAAAAATAGGAGTATTAATTTAAATATTCACGTTATAGATGAAAATAGTGATAAAAAAGATATAAAAAATAAATTAAATAATAAACAAAAAGATGAAAGATTCTCGAATGTAATGGCAGAGGCTTTTAAAGCCGCTCAAAACACCGAATAACTATATAAAAAATAAAATATATTTTTTATCTTTATAATTGCACTATTTAAAGCAAATGAATTTTTCAAATAGAGGATATATGACAAAGTCAGAATTGTTCGAAAAAATTGCTAAAAAAAAAATTCATATTGAAAACAAAACAATAGAGCTCGCTATAAAAGAACTTTTAGAACATATGTCTCTTGCATTGGCCAATGGGAAGCGAATTGAAATTCGAGGCTTTGGAAGTTTCTCATTACATTATCGAGATGCTCGTATAGGTCGAAACCCTAAAACTGGAGAAATAGTTAAGTTAAGTGCAAAATATGTACCTTATTTTAAACCGGGGAAACAATTACGAAATCGAGCTAATATATATAAATAAAATATTTTAAAATCTTATTCTAGAAACTAAGTAAATATATTTAATAAAAAAACTTAGTTTCTATATTCCACTATATTTGATTTAAACATTATTAAAGTAAATTAAAATGAGAAAAAAAATTATTGTAGCAAATTGGAAACTTAATAGTAATATTAAAAATATTTCTATTTTTTTAAAAAATTTAAAATTAAATATATCATCTTATTTAAAATATAATACTGTTGTAATTGCACCTTCAACGATATATCTCGAGAGAGTGTATAAAAAAATAAATAATTTAAATGTTTTTCTTGGCGCTCAAGATGTAAATCTAAACAAAAAAGGTGCTTTTACAGGAGAAACATCTATATTAATGCTAAAAGATGTCGGTGTAAAATATGTTATTGTGGGTCATTCTGAAAGACGTTTATTTCACAATGAGAGCAACGAATTAATTGCAAAAAAATTTAGTTTAATTAAAAACTCATATTTAATTCCTATTTTATGTGTTGGAGAAAGTAAAGATGAGAAAAGAAGAAATCAAACTAAAGAGATTATAAAAAATCAGTTAAATACCATCTTTGAATTACTAGGTGAAAAAGCTTTTATAAATTCAATAATTGCATATGAACCTATTTGGGCTATTGGAACGGGTTTATCAGCAGATCCTGTATATGTAGAATCAATAAACAAATTTATAAAAGATTATATTAATCATTATAGCTCGAACAATTTAGAAGAAATAATTGTTCAATATGGTGGTTCTATTAATTCTAAAAACGCTCAAAGTTTTCTTCAAAAACCTAATATTGATGGATTACTTGTTGGTAGTGCTTCGTTAGATTATAAAGAATTTCTAGAAATCATTAAAATATCAAATGATATTTTATGCAAATAATTTAATTATTTGTAAATTTTTTATATATCCATCCGCCTAAATTTATACCAAATATAGATGAAATTATAGGTATTAAAAAATATGGAAAATAACTATTGCTTGAGCCAGTAAAAGCTACTTTCCCCCATCCTATTAAGCTTAAAAATATTCTAGCGCCTAAATCATGTGCTGGATTTAAAGTGATGTTATTTTGAGAACCTAAAGATATATTAATAATCATTACTAATATTCCTATTAAACATGGATTAAATTTTGACTTAATAACAAAAAAAATTTTTTTGTCATTAATTTTCATGAGTATAATAATAAAAATTATCGAAATGATTGTATTTATTATAAATTCACGCACAAATATGCAATTTTTTTGAGGATAAACACAAAAAATTGAAGCTAATTGAAGACTTTCTTGGGTTCCTCGTACAATATTATATTTTTTTTCAAATGATATCAATATTTTGTAATATATATAATATATTAATGTTATAAAAAAAAAAGCACCAGAAATTTGCGAAATAATATATGGAAATACTTTATGTTTATTAAATTTATAAAATAACCAAAAAAAAATGGTAATAGCTGGATTTAAATGAGCTCCAGATATTGAAATGCTCAAATAAATTGAAAAAGATACTGCAAAACCCCAAATAAGACTTATTTCATATTTATTAAAATAAAAATTTGTTAGTTTTGACGCAGCTAAAAATCCTGTTCCAAAAAATATTATTAAACCTGTTCCTAAAAACTCAAAAATACATTGTTGAAATATATTTTTTTTACTACGTATATTCATTGCTTAAATACCTATACGATTTAATAATAAAATTATTTTTTAATTAAATAATTAAATTAAAATTTAAAGCGCCGGGAAAACCGGCACTAATTTTATATTAATAAAGTTTTTTAGCAGTAATTAACCAATCTTTTTTAAAAGAATGTTTCATATTTTTCAGAGCATTTGTTATATCATTAAAAATCATCTTTTCATTTTGAATACCGACACATTTACCTTCATAACCTTGAATCAAAAGTTCTACAGAATAAGCCCCCATCCTAGAAGCAAGTATACGATCGTATGCAACTGGAGCTCCTCCTCTTTGGATATGACCCAATATAGTAGCTCTAGTTTCACGATGAGTTTCATTTTCAATATATTTAGCTAAATCTTCTACATCACATATATACTCTGTAATTGCAACTATTGCGTGCTTTTTGCCTTTTTCAATACCGGCTTTTATTTCTAAAACTAGCTCTTCTTTAGTATATTTAATTTCAGGGAGAACGATAAACTCGCATCCACCTGCAATTGCAGCAGCTAAAGTTAAATCACCACAAGATCTTCCCATCACTTCTACAATAGAAATTCGTTGGTGAGAAGAAGAAGTATCTCGTAATCTATCAATAGCTTCAACAACTGTTTCTAAAGCAGTAAAATAACCAATGGTATAATCAGTACCTGCTACATCATTATCTATAGTACCAGGAATACTAATGCATGGCATACCCATTTTTGTAAGCTTTTGAGCACCTATATATGATCCGTCTCCGCCAATAACAACAAGTGCATCTATTTTTCTTTGTCTAAGGTTATTGATAGCGATATTTCTTATGTGATTGTGACAAAAATCAGTAAATCTAGCAGAACCAAGAAATGTTCCGCCTTTATTAATCATATCCGATACACTATATCTATCTAATTTAATCATTCGATTTTGATATAATCCTAGATATCCATCGTAAATTCCAAATACTTCTAACTTTTGACTGAGCGCTGTTCTTACTACTCCCCTAATTGCGGCATTCATTCCAGGAGCATCGCCACCACTGGTTAATACTCCAATTCTTTTAATCATGATAATCTCGTTTTAACTACTATAAAAAATTATTTTCTATATTTAGCAATAAAAATTTGTTTTTATATGTTAATCGCATGTTAATTTTATATTGAAATGGAAAATTACAAACATAAAAAATTTTAACTAACTCTAATTATATAATTTAAATACATATATTTTATCAAAATTATACTTTCTCTTATTTAAATTAGAGATAAAATATTAATATATATTGATTCTGAATAGAAAAATATATCTAAAATAATTTATTTTAAATAATACCATTTAGTAGGAATGTATTTTTCATTGAATTCTAAAACAATTGGAACTGCAGTTGGAATTTCTAATTCTATAATTTTTTGTCTATCAATTTTATTTAAATACTGCATTAATGCTCGTAGTGAGTTTCCATGTGCTACAATTAGTATTTTTTTTCTTTGTTTTAATTGTGGGTAAATAAATTTTTTCCAATAAGGAACAACTCTTTGTATAGTCGCTTCTAAACTTTCCCCTTTAGGAAGCTCGTTTGCATCAATGTTAGAGTAACGTATATCGTGCCCTGGAAATCGTTGATCTTTTGTATCAATTTGAGGAGGACTAATATTAAAACTACGCCTCCATAAAACAACTTGTTCATGTCCGTATTTCTGAATTATTTCATCTTTATTAAATCCTTCTAAAGCGCCATAGTGCCTTTCATTTAAACGCCATGATTTTCGCACTGATAACCAAGGTTGGTTTAATATTTTTAAAATATATTGTAATGTATATATTGCTCTTCGTAGCATAGAAGTATGCGAGCAATCAAAAAAAAATTTTTCTTTTTTTAATAATAAACCTGTTTTTTTAGCTTCATTTTTTCCGTTTTCGCTTAGTTCTACATCATGCCATCCAGTGAATTTATTTAGTTGGTTCCATTGACTTTCACCATGTCTAATTAATACTACTTTATTCATGATTGTATTCTCTATATAGGTAATATATATGTTGTATAAAAATATTTTAATCAATTTTTTTCGCTCTGTCATTATTTCTTTCAAATAAAATATTTTTACATAAACTATTATAATAAAATATTAAAAATTATATGTAAATTTAATATAATTTATATGCATATTGATAAAAGTACAGATTATTATTGATAAATACTGTACTTTTAATATATATATAAATTATTTAAATTTATTTATTTTTAAATATTAATCAAAATACGATTAAAATCTTCCAATATGTTTTTTATAGTATTTAAAAAACTAATAGCTTCTTTTCCATCAATTAAACGATGATCGTAAGATAATGCTAAATACATCATTGGAAGAATTTTGATTTCTCCATCTACTGCCATTGGGCGTTCTTTAATAGCATGCATACCTAATATAGCAGTTTGAGGAGGATTTATTATAGGTGTAGAAATTAAAGATCCAAAAACACCACCGTTAGTTATAGTAAAATTTCCTCCTATTAATTCTTCTATGCTTATTTTATTTTCCAGGCTTCTGATAGAAAATTCTTTTATTTTTTTTTCTATATCTGCCATTGACATTGTATCAGCATCTCTTAACACCGGAGTTATTAGACCTCTTGGTGTAGAAACAGCAATACTAATATCAAAATTTTTGTAAAATATAATATCTGTTTTATCAATAGTAGCATTTATTTCTGGAAAAATTTTTAATGATTCTACTACTGCTTTTACAAAAAAAGACATAAATCCAAGACGAACATTATATTTTTGCTCAAAAGATTTATTATATTTGCTTCGCAAAGAAATAATTGGTTGCATATTTACTTCGTTGAAAGTAGTAAGCATAGCTGTATTATTTTTTGTTTGTAATAGTCTTTCAGCTATTTTTTGACGCAGTCGAGTCATTTTTACTCTATATGTATTATTTGATTGTTCGCAAATGTTATTTAAACTAGATTTTTTTTCAATATTTTTTTCAATATCTTGTTTTCTAAATGTATAGTTTAATTTGCTAGGTATAATTGAATTTTTATCAATATTATTGTTTCTGACAAAACGTCTCGCAGAAGGTGTTAAAAAATTATTCAAAAATTTATTTGTATTATGATTGATGTGATCATCATGAGAAATATCAATTTTTTTTATAGGAGTGTATTTTTCTTGTGTTATTGAATTTAAATTTTTTTTTTCAATATCATTTGATTTATTTATACTTCCAATTATTTGATCCGATTTAACAATTGAGCCTTTTTTTTCTAAAATAACGCTTAATATCCCGTCGCATGGAGAAGATATTTCCAACATTATTTTATCTGTTTCAATATCAACTATATTTTCATCACAATATACTTTTTCTCCGACTTTTTTATGCCATTTGACTATTACTGCATCGCTTACAGAATCTGGTAGATCTGGAACAAGAATATTAATTATATTCATTTTTTAGTCCTATTATTTATATTTTTATGAGAAATGAAATGCGTTGTGTATTAACTGTCCTTGTTCCTTTTTATGTAGAGAAATATGACCTACTGCAGGAGATGCAGAGGATAAACGACCGATGTAATTTAAGTTTGAAGAATGCGGTAAAACATCGTGCAAATAATTTTTTATATAAAACCATGCTCCTTGGTTGCAGGGTTCTTCTTGACACCAAATAAAATCTTTAATATAAAAATATTTTTTTAATATATTTGATAGTTCAATAATTGGGAATGGGTATAATTGTTCAATTCGAATTATAACAACATTTATAATGTTATTTTTATTTCTGTATTCTAGAAGATCGTAATATATTTTTCCAGAACAAAAAATAACACGTTTAATCTGTTGTAAATTATTACTAAGTTCATCTATTACTGTTATAAAATCATCATTAATTAAATTTTCTAAAGAAGAAAAAGCCGCTGGATATCGCAGAAGAGATTTAGGAGTAAAAATAATTAATGGCTTATAGATATTTTTTATAATTTGTCTTCTTAATAAATGAAATATTTGTGAAGATGAGGTAGGAATACAAATTTGCATATTACTTTGTGCGCAAAGTTGAAGGAACCTTTCAATTCTACCTGATGAATGCTCCGGACCTTGCCCTTCATAACCATGAGGTAAAAAAATAATTAAATTAGACAACTTATTCCATTTTTGTTCACTAGAACTAATAAATTGATCAATAACTACTTGAGCTCCATTAACAAAATCGCCAAATTGCGCTTCCCAAATAGTTAAATCATTTGAAGGATATAAAGAATATCCATATTCAAAAGCTAACACTGCTTCTTCTGATAAAACAGAGTCCCAAATTTCAAATTTACCTTGATCATTTTTAATATGTTGTAATGGTATATAAATAGACCCATTATTTTGGTCGTGAATGCAAGCATGTCGATGGAAAAATGTGCCTCTTCTAATATCTTCTCCTGAAAGACGACATGAAACACCTTCGTTTAGTATCGTTGCATATGCTAAGGATTCTGCCGCACCCCAGTCAAATAATTTTCTTCCCTCGGACATTTCAATTCTATCTTGATAAATTTTTTTTACTCGTCGATGCATTTTAATGAATGGAGGAATAGTATTTATGCGATATAATAATTTTTGAATATCTTTCAGATTTAATTTTTTTAAACTTTTTTTTGTTTTAAAATAATCTAAATTTTTATATTGAAAATCTATATATTCCTTATGACAAAAAATTGATTTTCCTTTAATTAACTTACTAGAATATTCGTCTACTATTTTATCAATCTGATCTTGTGTAATTATTTTTTGATTTATCAATAAATCAGAATATATTTTTTTTGTAGTAGGATGGTTTTGAATTTTCTTATACATAATCGGCTGAGTTACAGAAGGATCATCTACTTCATTATGACCGTGCCTTCTATAACAAACTAAATCTATAAAAACATCTTTATTAAATTTTTTTTTAAAATCTAAAGCTAACTGCACAGCAAAAATAGCAGATTCTATATCGTCAGAATTTATATGAAAAATAGGTGCTTGAATTATTTTACCAATATCAGTGCAGTATTTACTAGATCGAAGATATTTAGGATTTGAGGTAGTAAAACCAATTTGGTTATTAATTATAATATGAACTGTTCCACCAACTGTATAACCTTCAGTTTGAGACATGTTTAATGTTTCTTGTACAACACCTTGACCAATAATTGAAGCATCTCCGTGAATGTTAATAGATAAAACTTGATCATTTAAATACATTGATTTATCTATAGAAGATCTTGTTAAACCAAGAATGACAGGATTAATTATCTCTAAATGTGATGGATTATATTCTAATTTTATATTAATTACTTGATTTTTATTTCTTATTTGTGCGCATCCTCCTATATGATATTTCACATCTCCACTATATTTTGTAGATATATTATTACCAGAAAACTCATCAAATAATACTTTAGGATTTTTATTTAATACATTTACTAATACATTTAATCTACCTCTATGAGCCATACCAATAATAATATCTAAAATATTATTATTTTTTGAATAACGTATTACTTCATGCAAAATCGTAATAAGTGTTTCTGCCCCCTCTAAAGAGAATCGTTTTGTACCGGAAAATTTTTTTCCTAAATATTTTTCTAAAGTTTCTGCGTAAATTATTTCTTTTAAAAATTGTATTTTTTTTTGTTTTGAAGTTAAATTTTCCTTAAAATATAATTCTATATATTCTGTGATCCACTGTTTTTGATATATATTATCAATATACATGTATTCAAAACCAACAGAACTACAGTATTTGTTATTTAATTGATTATATAAATCTATTACTTTGATTTTATATCGAGGGTTTTTTTGAAAATTAATTTCTATTGTTTGTTCTAATTCATCTTTATTCAATTGATAAAATGAAAGTTCTAAATATGGATATTTTTTTTGTTTTTCTAATTGAAGAGGATCTATTAAAGATTTTTTATAACCTTTTTTTCTAAAGAAATTAATCATTTGATTAATTTTATCATCTAATTGATTATTATTTTTTTTACTGAATTTTTTGAAATTTTCTTTTTTATCAACAACTGAACTAGAAAAATGATTATTATTTAGAGTATTTTCAACATCAATGGATAAATTTATAAATTTTTTTTTCCATGTAGCATCAATAGATGATGGATTTTTTAAAAATTCTTGATATATAAACTCAATATATTTTCCATTATCAGAAGATAACCAAGAAGAATCAAGAAATTTTTTTAGCATGTTTTCGTTCATAATGTTTTATTTAAAATTTGAATAAATTGTTTTTTAATTTAAATAATATTTTTAGCAATTATGCAGGATTATAAATATCGATAAAAATAACATCTAAATTATATTTTTTGTTTAACCAATTTCCTAAAGATTGAATTCCATATTTTTCACTACAGTAGTGTCCAAGCGCAAAAATGTGAATTCCAAGCTCTTTAGCAATATATATTGTTTCCTCAGAAACTTCCCCTGTTAAAAAAGCATCAATTCCAAATTTATATGCTTGTTGAATAAAACTCTGCCCCTTTCCACTACACCAAGCTATGCGATGAATATAATTTGGAGCATTTTGATGAAAATGTATGGGTGTTTTTTTAAAAATTTTTTCTATTTTTTTTACAAAATCTAAACTATTTATTTTATGTTCTAAAATACCCCATAAAACATAAGGCAGGATTTCACCTTGAATAAAAATATTTAATTTTTTGGCAATTTGTGCATTATTGCCTAATTCTGGATGAATATCTAATGGTAAATGCCAGCTATATAAGTTAATGTTGTGACTAAGTATAGTTTTCAATCTATTTCTTTGTATGCCATGGATATATTTGATCTTTTTATCCCAGAAACATCCATGGTGAACAATAATAGCATTAGCTTTATGATATAAAGCTGAATTTAATAAATCCTGACATATACTAACTCCTGTAATAATTTTCCTAACTATTTTTTCGCCTTCTATTTGCAATCCATTATATACAATATCTTTGTTAAAATTGTTAAATAATTTTTTATTAATAATTTTTTCTAAAATAAAATTTTCCATGTAATTTAATCTTTTTTTATAATAACTGAGCTTGTTTGTAAGCCAATAAAAATTTTTTTGTACTATGTTCATGGTTTATAATTGGCTTTGGGTAATTTATTTTACAATTATTTTTAACTATCCATTCATATGGGTGATGAATATAATTATTTGGTACCATTTTTAATTCAGGTAAATATTTTTTTATAAAAAATCCTGATTTATCGAATATTTTAGATTGACGTAATGGATTAAAAACACGTATGTAACTTGTTGTATCACTACCAATTGATGCAGACCATTGCCAGCCCCCGTTATTTAATGCATAATCTCCATCAATTAAACGAGACATAAAATATTTTTCACCTTCTCTCCAATCAATTAAAAGATTTTTCACTAAAAAACTAGACGTGATCATTCTCAATCTATTATGCATCCATCCTGTTTTATTTAATTGATTCATAGCAGCATCGATTATAGGAAATCCTGTTCGTCCATCTTTCCAAGCATGAAAATAATTTATATTATTTTCCCAGTTAATTTTTTTCTCCCATTTTAATAATGATTGAGATTTACTTAATATAGGAAAATTAATTAATAAATGATAATAAAATTCACGCCATATTATTTCATTTATCCAAGATGAATTAAGTGTTATAGATAATGGTTTATGTTTATATTTCGTTAAAAATATCTTTAAACAATATCTTATCGATATTATTCCTAAAGATAAATAAGGGGATAACATACTAGTACTATTCAAATATGGAAAGTTTCTTGTTGAAAAATAATGTTTAATTTTATTATTACAAAAATCTTTGATTCTATTGATAGCCTCTTTTTCCCCAATAGGAAATAAATTTTTATCAAAATTTATATTATCATTTTGATTCAAACAAATTGGCATCGTATCATATTGATGATAAATTCGTTTTTTAGGTAAAGAAAAGCAAATAGGGGTATTTTTAGATAGATAATCTATTGCTTGTTTTTTAAAAAAATAAAATTTTTTATAAGGCTGATTATTTTTATTTTTTATTTTATTAGGGTTAATTAAAATGCTATCATGAAAGCCTTCTAAAAGAATACCTTGCTTAGCTAATTCGTGTTTCATTAAAGAATCCCTATTTCTTTCATTAATCTCATATTGGTAATTATAAAACACGTGATTAATTTTATTTACTTGACAGAAATAAGATAAATATTCTATAGAATTTAAGAAATCAGTGCATTCATGATGATATAAATTAATGTTTAATTTTAATAGTTCGTCTTTTAAAGACTTTAAATTTTGATAAAGAAAAGATATTTTTTTTGTAGACACATAATGTTGGCTCCATTGTTTTGAGGTAAAAATAAATAAACCTATTACTTTATTTGTTTCAGATAAACACGCATGATATAAAGCTGTATTATCATGTATACGAAGATCATTACGAAACCATATTAAATTTTTATTCATTATTTTAACTTTAAAGTTTTGACATTTATAAAAATTACATATTATATTTTTATTCAAAATTTTAGTTAACTTTTTGAATAAAAAATTTACAATAAATTAAAAATAAAAAATATTTTTAAAATGTTTATCTATTATAAGTGAAATAAAAATAAATTATAAAAAATTTTGTAAATTAAATATATTTAGTTGTTTAAACTTGTAAAATTATTTTTAATTTATTTTTTAAAGTAAAATTTAATTGATAAAGAATTTATTCTAAAAAATTGATTTTAATAAAATAGGAAAAAATATGGAAAAAATAGGTATTTTTTTTGGAAGCGACACCGGAAATACAGAAAAAATAGCAAAAATTATTCAAAAAAAAATTGGAAAAAATAAATCTATTTTACATGATATCAGCAGCACTTCTAAAAAAGATATAGAAAATTTCAATAACTTAATATTTGGTATTCCAACTTGGTATTATGGTGAAGTGCAATGTGACTGGGATGATTTTTTACCTATTTTAAAAAAAGTAAATTTTTCAAAAAAAACTGTTGCTCTCTTTGGATGTGGTGATCAAGAAGATTATAGTGAATATTTTTGTGATGCACTCAGTGTAATATACAGAATTATTAAAAAAAATAAAGCAAAAATAATTGGTCAATGGCCAACAAAAGGTTATAATTTTGATTCTTCGAAATCCTTATTAAACAAAGATTATTTTATGGGACTTGTTTTAGATGAAGATCGTCAATCAGATCAAACAAAATATCGTGTTAAAAAATGGATAGAAAAAATTATTTTTGAATTTTGTTAAAAATTTTACAAAATTTTATTATAAATAATTTATTTTTCAAGAAATATAAATGTATTCATGAGTTTTCTCTTATTTAAAAGAAATTAAAAAAGAAATAATATGATTGTTAAAACAAACCAATTTTATTTATTAAAAAGCATACCGAGAAAAAAGCATCGTATAAAAATCAAAATAAATCATATAAATCTTCCATTTATAGGTAAAGATATTTGGACGTTATATGAAATATCTTGGTTAAATTTACATGGAGTACCACAAGTTGCTATTGCTAAAATAGAATTTAATAGTACAACTGAAAATATCGTTGAATCCAAAAGTTTAAAAATTTATATAAATAGTTTTAATCAAATTAAATTTAAAAATAGTACTAATTTAATAAAAACATTTATATCTGATTTGAATAAATGTGTGTTAGGAGAAGTTTCAGTAAAATTCTTTGATTTACATGAAATTGAGAAAATAGGTATATCTAAATTTTCTGGAACTTGCATAGATAATAAAAATATTTCAATAACATCATATAATTACAATAAATTATTACTTAAAAATTCTTCTAAAAAAAAAGAATTAGTTATTGAATCTTTATATAGTAATTTATTTAAATCAAATTGTCCAATAACCAATCAACCTGATTGGGCATCAATTAATATTATTTATAATGGTCAAAAAATTAGCCATACTGCACTGTTAAAATATTTAGTCTCTTTCCGTAATCATAATGAATTTCATGAAGAATGCATTGAAAGAATATTTAACGATATTCAAGAAATATGCAAACCTCGAAAACTCAGTGTTTATGCAAGATATACTCGGAGAGGAGGTATTGATATTAATCCATGGCGAAGTAATATTTTTTTTGAACCTAATTTCATTAGATTATCAAGGCAATAAAAATTAATTTATTTAATATTTTATAATTGTTTTTTCAATACGCAGTATTAAGTATACACTTAATACTGCGATTTTTATATTGGAAATATAAATCTGTTTTTTATCTTGTAGATACCAACGTAACTAAATCTAAAACTTTACTAGAATAACCAGTTTCATTATCATACCAAGAAATTAGTTTAGCAAAATTTTTATTTAATGATAAGCCTGCTTTCATATCAAATATTGAAGTTAATTCTTTTCCGTTAAAGTCTGATGATACTACTTCATCCTCTGTGTATCCTAATATTCCTTTCATTTCTTGATTTGCGGCATTCTTAATAACAGAGCATATTTCTTCATATGTAGCTGATTTTTTATAACGAACTGTTAAATCTACAACAGATACATTAGATGTAGGAACGCGAAATGCCATGCCCGTTAATTTTCCATTTAAATTTGGCAAAACTTTGCCAACGGCTATAGCTGCTCCAGTAGAAGAGGGAATAATATTCTGAAATGCTCCTCTACCGCCTCTCCAATCCTTATTTGAAGCACTATCGACAACTTTTTGAGTAGCTGTAGTAGCATGAACAGTAGTCATTAAACCTTCTATAATATGAAAATTATCATCTATTACTTTTGCTAAAGGAGCTAAGCAGTTGGTTGTACAAGATGCATTGGAAACGATATTTTCACCTTGATATTTATCAAAATTAGCTCCTTTAACAAACATTGGAATGTCATCTTTAGAAGGGCCAGTTATTACAACTTTTTTCGCTCCAGCTAAGATATGTTGATAGGCGGCTTCTTTAGTTAAAAAAAGACCTGTAGATTCAATTACAACATCAATCGATAAATCATTCCACATTAACTTTTTAGGATCTTTTATTGAAGTAGTTCTAATTGTTTTCCCATTAACAATAATATTTTTATTTTTTACTTCAATATTTTTTTGAAAGTCACCATGTGTAGAGTCATATTTTAACATATAAGCTATGTATTCAGGATCAATTAAATCATTTATTGCTAAAATTTCAATATTTTTGCATCTTTGAGCTAATCGAAATACAACGCGTCCAATACGACCAAAGCCATTTATACCTACTTTAATAGTCATAATTTCACCAAGTTATTGTGTTAATAAAATATATAATTAATATTAAATTAATAAAAAAATTTTAATTAATTGCAAATTCTTTATAATATTAAATAATTAAAATTTTTTTAAAATTTTGTTAGGATCTATTTTTGAAGCATAATATGCAGGGTATAAATTCGAAATAATTCCTATTACTATAGTACTGATAAAAATAATTATTATATCTGATAAATTTAAGTCTAATAATAAAAAATTATGATAATAAATGTTGTTTATCAATAAGTTGCCGCTAAAATGTTGTTCTAAAAAAAATATAATGTTTTTGAAATTTAAAATAGTTATAACACCAGATACCAAACCGATCAAACTTCCTATTAAAATAAAACGAAAACCATAATATAAAAAAATAAGTTTAATAAGAATATTGTTAGCACCGATACTACGTAAAATAGAAATATCTTTTATTTTTTTCGAGATAGATAATAACGATACAGATATCACACTAAAAGAAGAGATTATTATTAGCATTAATAATGTAATATATATAATTGTTTTTATTTTTTTAATATCATTATATATATATTTATAGTCGCTAATCCAGGTGTATAAAACAACAGGAATTTTAATTTTTTTAGCTACATCTAAAATAACTTTATTAGCCTTTAACGGATGCGACATATATAGTTCAATAGCATTAATATGATTTTTTATATCAAAATGATCTTGAAAAAAAGCAAATGGAATTAACCCAATATTAGCATTTGAAACTCCATTAGAATTAAATATAGATTTAATTTGAAAAGAAAAGATTTTTATTTTATTCAATTGAAAAGAAAACTTATTATCTACAATTATGAAATCAATCCAATCTCCTTCTTTTATTTTTAAGTCTTTAGACAAGTCAGAAGAAATAATGATTTGATTATTTTTAAAATTATTTAACTTTTCTAACTGATAGTTCTCTTTTTGAAAAGAAAAATATTTTTTTATATGTTTTATATCTGTAAAACTTTTAACATTAAAAAATTTAATTTCATTTTTTTTAAATAAAGCTGCATTCATTAAAATGTATGGTTCAGAGTAATTTACTCCTGATATGGAATTAATTTTTCGTATAATCTCCTGAGAACGCGGAAATGGTTCGTTTATTGACTGTATAATTCCATGAGGCAAAGATGATAAAATATTTTGATTTACTAATATTTTAAATCCATTTAAAGCGCTAACACTGATAATTAATACAAAAACACTTAAAGAAATCGCTATTTTAGATAAAATAGAAATCAAAAAAATCATATGATTGTTATTGTTTTTTAAATATAAGCGTTTTGCAATAAAAAAAGGCAAAAAATTCATTGAATATATTTTTTTATATTTAGTTGACCATGTTTTATTTCCAATAAAACATGTGCTTTTCTTGCGAATAAAAGATCATGTGTCACAATTAAAAAAGAAGTTTTTAAATTAATATTCGACTCAAATATTAAGTCAAAAATTATTTTTGCATTATAAAAATCTAAATTTCCAGTAGGTTCATCTGCTATTATCAATTTTGGTGTATTAATAAAAGCTCGAGCAATAGCTACTCTTTGTCTCTCACCGCCAGATAATTCAGATGGGTATTTTTTAATTTTTTTTTCTAAGTTAACTTTAATTAACATTTCGTGCGCTTTTTCTTTAGCTTCTTTAATAGTTTTATTACTAATAAGTAATGGCATTGCAACATTTTCAAGTACATTAAAATCTAACAATAAATGATGAAATTGATAAACAAACCCTAAATTTGAATTTCTTAATTGAGCTATTTGATTAGATGACATTGAACTTAATGATATACCATTAAATAAAATAGTTCCAGAAGTGGGTTTTTCTAAGCCGCTAATTAAGTGCAAAAAAGTACTTTTTCCAGAGCCCGATTTTCCAACAATAACTGCTATATCACTTTTTTTAAGAAAAAACGATGTTTTTTTTAAAACATGAGTGATTTTTTTGTTATTTTTGTAAGATTTAGTTAAGTCGATACATTGTAAAATTATATTATTCATAAGATAAAATTTTAGAAGGTGTTGATTTGGTAATACTCCAAATTGGATATAATGTAGATAAAATAGAAATTAATGTAAATACAATATTAACTATAAGAGTCTGAATAGGAAAAATTTTTATTGGAACGCTTACATTACTAAACAAAGTGTTTATTAAAAAATTAATAATTTTTCCTTGAAATATTAATATGAAACTAATTAATGTTCCTAAAAAATTTCCAATTATAGTAGTACTTGCTCCCAATGTAACAAATATTAACATAATTTTTTTTCGGCATAATCCTTGCGTTTGTAAAATTGCAATAATATTTTGCTTTTCTATGATATTCACCGTTAAAGTAATAACTATATTAATTCCTACAATCAATAAAATTAAAATAAAAAAAAGAAACATAATATATTTTTCAATTTGTATTGCTTTAAAAAACTCACCTTGTTGTTTTTTCCAGTCTAAAAAGATTAAATTATTTTCTTTGATTTTAAACGTATTTATGTTAAAAGAAAATGGGTCTCTTAACCAAACTCTCCAGCCAGTCACGTAATTTTTATCATAATTTAAAAAATTTAAAGCAATTTCAGTGTTAATTAACATTTGATAACCATCAATATCATTTTTTGTGTTAAATAAACCAGTTATTTTAAATAACTGTGCATTAATTTTTTTTTTTAAAAAATTTTTTTTATTATTAGGCAAGATTATCAGTTTAATTGAATCATTAATATTTACATTTAATTTTTCTGCTAATTTTTTACCTAAGATAATATTCTTTTCTTTTGAATTAAGTGTATATAAATAATTTTTAATATTATAAGTTTTAAAAGTATTGTAATTTTTTTCTTTAAAAGTAATAATTTCACCTATAGTAATATTTTTTTTACTTTGAACAAGAACTTTATTACTGATAAAACCAGATACTTTTTGAATATTTTTTAATTTTAAAATATTTTTAGGAAATTTAGATTCATTGATATAATAACTATTATTTGTAATAATTAAATGAGGAATAAATGAGAGAATATTCTTTTTAAATTCACTCTGAAATCCATTTGCTAAGGACATTGTAATAATAATAGATGCTGTTCCGATACTAACACCTATAATAGATAAAATAGTAATAATTTTTTTAAAATTTGTTAAATGAGAGTTCCAAAAATAACGAAAACCAATAAATATATATATGGGCTTATACATTAAAGATATCTTTTTTTGATAAATTTTTTTTTAATAAATTTTAATATTTTTTAAATAAAAATTTTATTAGTAAAAACAGCCAAATTAAATGCGAAATAGTATTTTATCATAATTAAAATAAAAAATTTAAAACTAAATTATAATATTTTTTTTTAAAAAATAATATAATAAACTAGAAATAGCATCATTATTTTATTTACATTTACTTTACAATAAATTACTGCAATTTTTGTAAATAATTAAATTTATTTTAATTTAATTGTGAAACCAAAAACTTAGAAAATATAATTGATGTATATAAAATATTTTCAGTATCGATATAATTTAATTTTAAAAATTATTTTTTTGAAATTTTTAATCAAAATTAAAGCATTTTTATTTTATTTAAAAACATTCTATTATGAAAATTATCTTTGAAGAGATAGTAAATAAACATCCCTTGAACTATTATTGTCAGAAGCTGCCAAGTTTGTTAAAAACAAATGAAAATATAAAAAATTCTAAAAAAATTTTTTCTTTTTTATACAATTTTTCAGGAAAAATTATTTTTTTTATAACAAAACAAGAATGTTTGATGACAGTTTTAAAAATTTTAAATTTAAAAAATATTTACCCTAAAAACATAACAAATATTTATGATGTTAATGATAAAAGTAATTTTTTTTACATTATAGGAAATTTGCATAAAAATTTTATAGATGTTAAAAAAAATTTTTTATTTATCTCTACAAAAGAAATAATTAAAACTACTAATAGTATAAATATTAAACCTATTAAAAACAAATTTTTATACCAATTAAAAATTAACGATCTTATTATACATGTTCAGCATGGAATTGGAAGATATCAAGGATTAACTACAATAAAAACAGCTAGTTATGAGTCTGAATATTTAGTGATTTTATATGCAGAAGAAAATAAGTTGTATGTGCCTATTTCATATTTACATTTAATTTTTCCATATTCTGAAAATTCATCAAAAAATGTTATTTTACATAAATTAGGTGGTGATAAATGGGATAAAGAAAAAAATAAAATTAGTCAAAATTTATATGATCATGCCGCAATTTTATTAAATATTTATGCGAATAGACTATCCAAAAAAGGTTTTTCGTTTAAAAAAAATGAAAAACAATATAATCTTTTTTGTCAAGATTGTTTTTTTCAAATCACCTTAGATCAAAAAAACGCTATAAATTCTGTATTAAATGATATGAACAAATCTATTCCTATGGACAGATTAATTTGTGGTGATGTAGGTTTTGGAAAAACAGAGGTTGCAATGAGAGCTGCTTTTATATGTATATCAAATAAAAAACAAGTTATTGTTTTAGTTCCAACAACATTATTAGCAGAACAACATTTTAATAATTTTTCAAAAAGATTTTCTAATTGGTCTATAAATATAGATATATTATCTAGGTTTCGAAGTATAAAAGAAAAGAAAAAAATTTTAAAAAATATTAGTATTGGTAAAATTAATATATTGATAGGTACTCATAAAATTTTGTTCGAAAATATTGAATGGTATAATCCTGGTTTATTAATTATTGATGAAGAACACCGATTTGGTGTAATTCATAAAGAAATAATTAAAAAAATATATTCTCATATTGACATATTAACTTTAACAGCAACTCCAATCCCTCGTACATTAAATATGGCAATGCATGGAATAAAAGACTTATCTATTATATCTAATCCTCCAAAAGAAAGAAAAAAAATAAAAACTTTTATAGAAGAATATAGTCCGGTTTTAATAAAAAAAGCAATTTCCCAAGAAATATCTAGAGGCGGACAAGTATATTATATATATAATCAAATTCAAGGAATTGATAATGTAGTTATAAAATTGTTAAATGTAGTTCCTCATGCCAAAATTAAAATTGTTCATGGAAAAATGAACTATATTGAATTAAAGCAAATAATGAATGAATTTCATCACAACTATTTTAATGTATTAGTTTGCACTACTGTTATAGAAAGTGGTATTGATATACCTAAAGCAAATACCATTATTATTGAAAACGCAGATCATTTTGGTTTATCTCAGTTACATCAACTTAGAGGTAGAATTGGACGCGCTAACAATCAAGGATATGCTTTTTTATTTGTTAAAAATTTTAAAAAAATTACATTAGATGCTCAAAAAAGATTAGAAGCGATTGCTATAACAAATAACTTTGGAGGAGGATTTAATTTATCTAATAGAGACTTAGAAATTAGAGGAATAGGTGAATTGCTTGGAAAAGAACAAAGTGGTCATATTGATTGCATAGGGATTGATTTATATATGAAATTATTACATAAAACTATTAAAATTTATAAAAATGGAGAAAAAAAAATATTATTAGAGAATTTAATCAAAAAATCATACATTGAACTATATATTCCTGCTTTATTGCCCAAAAATTACATCTTTGATGTAAATCAACGATTATTTTTTTATGAAAAAATTGAAAATGCTAAAAGCGAAAAAGAAATTGAAACAATATCTTTAGAGCTTCTTAATCAATTTGGAAAGCTACCGACATCTGCTAAAAATTTAATTTTAATTGCAAAGATCAAATTACTCACAAAAAAAATTGGTATTTCACATATTAAATCTAATAAAAATATAGGAATTATAAAGTTTAATAAAAAAAATTCAATTAATATGGAATATTTACTTTCACTTTTTAAAAATGAACCTAATCTTTGGAAAATGATTGATTCTACAAAATTAAAATTTTTTCATAGTTTTGAAAGCGATTCTATACGTGTAAATTGGATTATAAATTTATTAAAAAATTTAAAAACATTAAACAATTGAAATTAATTAAAAAATAAAATTTCATTTTTATAACAGGAACTATATGAAACAAATTGTTTATATTGCTAACTCAACCAGTCAAACTATAGAAGCATGGGATTTATATCCAGACGGAAAAATGGAATTAATTCAAACAATTAACACTGATGGAAATGTGCAACCAATTAATTATATTAAGGATAAAAATTTATTATATGTCGGAATTCGTCCTAAAAATCGTATAATTGTATATACTATCAAAAAAGATGGTTATTTAGAAAAAAAAAATGAAAGTTGTATTCCAGGAAGTCCTAATTATATTTCTTTTAGTCCTAAAAAAAACCTTTTATTTTGTAGTTCATACCATACTAATTCTCTCAGTGTTATTCCATTAAATCAATATGGAATTCCTAAAGATCCAATTCAAATTATTTATGATATTAATGGATGCCATGCAGCATTAATGAATATAAAATATAATATATTATTTGTAACTGCGTTAAAAGAAGACTGTATCTATTTATATAATTTGACACAACATGGAATATTAAAACATACAAAACAAAAATTTATTCAAACTAAATTGAACTCAGGACCACGTCATATTAGTTTTCATCCTAATGAAGATTTTATTTATACTATCAATGAGCTTAATGGTACTATAGATGTTTGGAAAATCTATATAAGAAAAAATATATTTAAAGTGGAAAATATACAAAACACTTCAATTATAGAAAATAATATTATTTTTCATCAATATTGGTCTGCTGATATTCATTTAACATCATGCGGTAATTTTTTATATGTTTCTGATAGAATGTTAAATAGTCTTTCACTATTTCGTATAAATAAAAATAATGGTACTATTTCCTTTGTGAAAATTTACTATATAGAACAGCAGCCGCGCACGTTCTGTATTGATTTTTATGATAAATATATAATTGTAGCAAGTCAGAAATCTAATAATTTTTCTATATATAGTATCAATCAAAAAACAGGATATTTAACAAAATTAAATACATACTCTACAGGTATAGAACCTCTATGGATACTGACTTATACAATTTAAACTTTTTAAAAAAATAAAATGTTTTCATCTAAGGATTTTTGAATAACATAAATAAGTTTTTTTAAATTTTCTATGCTTATAATATAAGGAGGCACAATATAAATTAATTTCTTAAAAGGTCTTATCCAAACACCATTTTTTACAAAAAATTTTTGCATTAATTTTAAATTAATGTGTTGTTTGCATTCAACTACACCTATGGCTCCTAAGACACGAACATCAATGACTCTTGGGTGTTCAATTAACGGCAATAAACTGTTCAACAGCTCTTTTTCAATATTAATAACTTGTTTTTTCCATTCGTTTGTTTCTAATATTTTTATATTAGCATGAGCTACAGAACATGCTAGTGCGTTACCCATATAAGTTGGCCCATGCATAAAACAACCAATATTACTTCTACTAATAGTATTAGCAATATTACGCGAAGTTAAAGTTGCAGCTAATGTTATTGTGCCACCAGTCATAGCTTTTCCTAAGCATAATATATCAGGAACAACATTAGCATGTTGAAAGGCAAAAAATTTTCCAGTCCGACCGAATCCTGTAGCAATTTCATCAAAAACTAATGGAATTGAATAATATTTACATAATTCTTCAACTTTTTTTAAAAATATAGAATGATAAAATTTCATTCCACCCACACCTTGTACTATAGGTTCTAATATTACACCGGCTATATTTAATTGATTTTTTTCTATTATTGTTTGAAATGATATAATATCATTAGCATCCCATTCTTGATTAAAATTAGAAGTTGGAGCTTTTGCGAACAAATTTTTTGGTAAGAAATTTTTATATATTTTATGTATAGAATTTTCTGGATCAGAAATAGACATAGCAGCAAAAGTATCGCCATGATAAGAATTTCGAATAGTTAATATTTTTGTTCTGTTTTGACCTAAAGATGTCCAATATTGAATCAACATTTTTATTGCTACTTCAATAGATACTGATCCAGAATCTGAAAGAAAAATACAATCTAATTTTTCTGGAGTTAATTTAATTAATTTCCTACAAAGTAAAATAGCTGAAGGATGCGTGATCCCTCCAAACATAACATGTGATATCTTTTTTATTTGTTTCTTTAAAGATTTATTTAGTATAGGATGATTATATCCATGTATAGCAGACCACCATGAAGACATTCCATCTATTATGTTCTTTCCATTTTTTAATTTTAAATATACTCCTTTACCTGATATAACAGAATAACAAGGAAGAGGATTTATAATAGAAGAATATGGATGCCAAATATGTTTATAATCAAACAATATATCAGATTGACTCATTATGATTTATGTATAAAATATTGAATACCTTATTATAAGCATTTAATTTAAAAAATCATATTTTTTTGGAGATGACATGAAAAAAAAATGGAATCTAGAAGATACAAAATCATTGTTTGAAAAACCTTTTTTTGATCTTGTTTTTGAAGCTCAAAAAAAACATCGTGAAAATTTCAATCCCAATAAAATACAAATCAGTACATTATTATCTATTAAAACCGGCTCGTGCCCAGAAGACTGCAAATATTGCCCGCAAAGTGCTAGGTATAAAACAGGATTAAAGAAACAATCATTATTAGAATTGAAGCAAATTTTAAAATCTGCAAAAAATGCTAAAGATTCAGGTTCAACTCGATTTTGTATGGGTGCAGCATGGAAAAATCCTAATGAAAAAGATATGCCGTATTTAGAAAAAATTATTAAAGAAGTAAAAAAAATGGGCATGGAAACTTGTATGACCTTAGGTAGTATTAACAACACTCAAGCAAAAAGATTATCAAATGCCGGATTAGATTTTTATAACCATAATTTAGATACATCTGAAAATTTTTATAAAAATGTTATTACAACAAGAACATATAAAGAACGTTTAACAACTTTAAAAGTAGTTCGTGATGCTGGAATGAAAGTATGCTCTGGAGGTATTATTGGTCTTGGAGAAAAAATACAAGATCGAATGGAATTATTAATGCAGTTATCAAATCTTCCTAAACAACCTGAAAGTGTTCCAATAAATATGTTAGTTAAAATAAAAGGTACTCCAATGGAGAACAATTTAGATGTAGAACCATTTGATTTTATTAGAGTTATAGCAGCTACTCGTATTATGTTGCCTAGGTCTTATATTCGATTATCAGCGGGTCGAAAAGATATGAATGATCAAACACAAGCTATGTGTTTTATGGCTGGAGCAAATTCTATTTTTTATGGATGTAAATTATTAACTTCTGATAATCCCGAGAAAGAAAATGATTTAAAGCTTTTTAAAAAATTAAATTTATTCCCTAATTATAATCAAAAAGATCAAACAAAAGAAAAAAACTTTAATTTAAAAAATATCAAATTAAATAAAGAGAAATATTATAACGCCGGAGCTTAAAGATAAAAAAATTTTTTGTTTTTAAATTTGAAATAAAAGATAATTAATTAAGTAACTAACCATGATATTCTTGTATTTATTATTTAAATACATAGAATAAACTGGTTTGAGTTACGCTAATTTAAATTTATGCGTTTTTTACAATATTTTATTGGTTTACTTTGAAATATATTATTTCCTAATCAAAATATAAAACAGTTATGATAAAAAAATTTTTTGTTACTGGTACTGATACAAACATCGGAAAAAGCACTATAAGTGGAATTTTATTAAAAAAAGCAAGTAATTTTGGTTATGTAACAGCAGGTTATAAACCAATATCTTCTGGGGCAAAAAAATATAAAGATATAACTTTTAAAACTAACGAAAAAAAATATGAATTTATTAATGAGGATAGTTATATTTTAAAAAAAAGCAGTTCTATTTATTTAACTTATAAAGAAATTAATCCAATTTCATTTGTTGAAAGCGCCCCACCTAATATACTAAGTTTAATAAATAAAAGAAAAATAAAAAAAGAACATTTATCTCTAGGTTTAAAAAAAATTTCTTTAAAATCTAATTGGATTTTAATTGAAGGTGCTGGTGGATGGTACACTCCTATATCAAACAAATATACTTTTTCGGACTGGGTACAAGAAGAAAAATTAACAGTTATTTTAGTTGTAGGAATAAAATTAGGATGTATTAACCATGCTATTTTGACTGAAAAATCTATTCTTTCAGATAATTTGATATGTTCAGGATGGATTGCCAATAATGTTTTTCCAGAAAATAAATACACTTCATATTATATCCAAACTTTGTTAAGTTATATTAAATCGCCGTTATTAGGGATAGTGCCTTATTTAAAAAATATAAATAACATAGACGTAAATAAAATTAAAATTAAATTACCTGAATGAAATATATTGCTAGCAAAATTAATATTATCTTTAACAAAGATGGATATATTTATAAGAATTTATATATACACAGGATATTTAGAGCATATTTCTAAGACTTTATTTTTAATTTTCAAAATATTTTTGGTGTTTTGAATATCGTTTAAAATACTTGTAATCCATAAACTAACTTGTAACATTTCTGATTCTTTAAAACCTCTTCTTGTAGCAGCAGGTGTTCCAATACGTATTCCTGAGGTAATAAAAGGACTTCTAATATCATTAGGAATAGTATTTTTATTCACAGTAATGTTAGCTTTTCCTAAAGCAATATCAGCATCTTTACCTGTAATTTTTTTATTTGTGAGATTTATTAAAAATAAATGATTATAAGTATTTCCTGAAATAATTTCATACCCTTCTTTTAAGAATGTTTTAACCATAATTTTAGCATTTTTTAAAATTTGTTCTTGATATATTTTAAAATTCGGATCTAAAGCTTCTTTAAAAGCTACCGCTTTTCCTGCAATCACATGCATGAGTGGTCCACCTTGTCCACCCGGAAAAACAGATAAATCTAATCGGTTATAAAACGTATTATTTCCGTTTTTAGCTAGAATAAGCCCCCCTCGAGGTCCTGCTAATGTTTTGTGTGTAGTACTTGTGACAACATGCGCATAATCTATTGGACTTGGATAAAGTTCTGTAGCAATCAATCCCGCAACATGAGATATATCCACAACTAAATAGGCATCTATTTCATCTGAAATATTACGCATTTTAGACCAATCACAAATACCAGAATATGCAGAAAAACCACCAATGATCATTTTCGGTCGATGTTTTTTAGCTAAATCATATATTTCTTCATAATTAATTTCTCCGTTTAGATCTACTCCATAGGTAATTGAATTATACAATTTCCCTGAAAAATTTACAGAAGAACCATGTGTTAAATGCCCCCCATGAGACAATTTCAGACCTAAAATTACATCTCCAGGTTTTAAAAGAGCTGTATAAACCGCAAAATTAGCTTGAGAACCTGAATGAGGCTGAACATTTGCATAATCAGCGTTAAATAATTTTTTTGCGCGATCAATAGCTAATTGTTCTATAATATCTACATGTTCACAGCCACCATAGTATCGCTTTCCTGGATAACCTTCCGCATATTTATTAGTTAACTGAGATCCTTGAGCATGCATTACATAAGTACTAGCATAATTTTCTGATGCAATTAATTCTATATGATTCTCTTGTCTTTCTTTTTCTTTTAACATAGCTATCCATAGCTCTGGATCATATTTATTAAATTCTATCTTTTTATTAAACATTTTTTTCCTGAAATAAAAATTAAAATAAATTTTTTAAAAGTTAATTTTCTCTTGAAAGATGCTTATTAAAAATACTATTAATTTTTAGTATTAATTCACTTTTAAAAAGATAAGATTCTTTTTTTGTTTCTAACTCTTTTATTAAATAACATTTCTTCTTAATTTCATTCGCACCTATTAAAATTACAATACGAGATGATAATTCAACAGCGTGCTTAATTTTTTTTGAAAGACTAAAATTCGAAAAACTCATAAATATGTTTAGCTTAGGATATATATCTCTCATTTCTTCTGATAAACTGATAGCGTGATTTTTATTTTCCTCTCCTAAAAAAATAATATAAATATTAATTTTTTCTCTTTTTCTAGAAAGAACATTTTTCGATCTCATTAATAAAATTAAACGCTCAATTCCTATAGCAAATCCTATTGCTGGTTTTTTTACACCACCTAATTCTTCAACTAAAGCATCATATCTTCCACCTGCACAAATAGTATCTTTTGATCCTATTACATTACTTTTCCATTCAAATACTGTATCAGTGTAATAATCTAAACCTCTTATTAAATTTGGATTATATTTATATTTAATACCATGTGTCTTCATTATATGACATAAATTATTAAATCGGTTTAATGATTTGTCATTAATAAAATTATTTAATGACGGAGCTTTTTTTAATATACGTTGAACATTTAAATTTTTGGAATCTAGAATACGGAATGGATTAGAATATAAACGTCTTTTAGATTCTTCGTCTAAAAAAGATTTATATTTTTCGAGAAAAAAAACTAATTCTTTTTGATATTTAATTCGATCTAATTGCAAGCCAATTGAATTTATTTCTAATGTTAAGTCAAAATTAATACCTAAAATTTTCCATAAACGATTTGTCAATAAAATTACTTCTAAATCAACATCTATTTCGCTTAATCCGAAAACTTCTACACCTAATTGATAGAATTGACGATATCGTCCTTTTTGAGGACGTTCATATCTAAACATTGGTCCTAAATACCAAAATTTTAATTTTTTTTTATATAATAAATTATTTTGTATTATAGCTCGTACACAACCTACAGTTCCTTCAGGCCTCAAAGTTAAACTATTGCCTTTTTTATCGTAAAACGAATACATTTCTTTTTCTATAATATCTGTAACATTTCCAATAGCTCTTTGAAAAATTTCTGTTTTTTCTAATATAGGAAGTTTGATTTCTTCAAAAGAGTAACTATTTAAAACCTGTTTAAAATTTTTTTCTAATTTGTTCCAAATCTCTAAATCTTCAGAAAAATAATCATGCATTCCTCTAATTGAACTAATTTTTTTATTCACTCTGATCTCTTATTTATAAATATACTTATAAATTGTTAATAATTAGTTATCATTTTTATTTTTTAATTCACTTGATTTTTTACGAATATAGATTTCTAGTTCTCGCACTATATCTTTGTTATTTAGCTTGTTTTTTTGACGTATACCGTCTTGATATAACCCGCTTTTTTTATATCCTCCAGTCACTCCTAGGTTTGCCATTTTAGCTTCACCTAATCCATTTACAACGCACCCGATGATAGAAACATCCATAGACGTTTCAATATCTTCTAGTTTTTTTTCTAAATCTTTTACTACTTTAATAACATCGAATTCTTGCCTTGAACAAGTAGGGCAAGCAATAAAATTAATGCCTCTAAACCTAATTCCTAAAACTTTTAAAATATCATAACCTACTTTCACTTCTTCAATAGGATGAGCAGCTAAAGACACTCTTAAAGTATCTCCAATTCCTTCAGATAACAAGGAAGCAATTCCAATAGATGACTTTACTGTGCCATTACGTATACTTCCAGATTCTGTTATACCGATGTGTATAGGTTGTGTAATTTTTTTTGCTAATATTTTATTTGCTTTAACAGCAGAAAAAACATCAGATGCTTTTACACTAACTTTAAATTGATGAAAATTTAAACTATCAAAATGTTCTATACTTCTTATAGCAGACTCTACTAAAGCTTCTGGTAAAGGAGATTTATATTTTTTTAATATATCATGTTCTAGTGACCCAGAATTAATTCCTATTCTAATTGGAATATTATTATCTTTAGCACAACTTACTATTTCATTAATTTTTCTTTTTTTGCCAATATTTCCAGGATTAATTCTTAAACAATCCGCGCCATATTGTATAGATTTTATAGCTAATCTATAATCAAAGTGTATATCTGCTATAAGTGGAATATTTGTTTTTTTTTTAATTATTTTAAATGCTTCCGCCGCTTCTTTTGTTGGAATAGAAATCCTTATAATATCAACTCCTACTCTTTTTAATTGATCAATTTGATTAATTGTATCTTGGATGTCTGTGGTTTTCGTATTTGTCATAGATTGTACAGAAATAGGCGCATTATTTCCAATAGGAACATTTCCTACATAAATACGATTAGATTTTCTTCTATTAATAGCTTTATATTTATTCATTATATTGTAATATGTTGTTAAGATTAGAATAAATATCTAATTTTAAATTTTTAATTATGTCAATTTTATAGTAAATAAAACTAATATATAATATTGTTCGAAATTTATAAATGATTTTTACGATAATTAATTATATTTCCTGTTAACTGACCACAAGCAGCATCAATATCTTTCCCTCTATTTTTACGAATTGTTGTATTAAATCCTTTTTTTCTTAAAATATTTGCAAAAGTATGAATACTATTCTCAGTACTAGATATAAAATTTGAATTTTTGAAAGAATTCCAAGGAATAAGATTTATTTTACTAGGTATTTTTTTTAAAATATAAGCTAACTCCTCAGCATTTTTAATAGAATCATTAATATTTTTAAGCATCACATATTCTATAGTAACCCCATTTCGATTGGCATTAGAATTCTTTAAATATCTAGATACCGCACTTAAAAGAGATTCGATATTATATATTTTATTAATCGGCATAATAAGATTTCTAATATTATCATTAGAAGCATGTAAAGAGATTGCTAGATTAATATCAATGTTTTTATTTAATCGATCTATTGCTGGGACAATTCCTGCAGTAGACAAAGTAATACGGCGTTTAGATAATCCAAAACCATTTGTATTTAAAATAATTTTTAATGCCGTAATAATGTTATTTAAATTTAATAATGGTTCGCCCATTCCCATAAATACTATATTAGTTATATGTGTATTTTTTAATTTTTTTTTAGCTTGTAAAATTTGAGAAATAATTTCAGATACTTTTAAATTTCTATTAAATCCTTGCTTTCCTGTGGCACAAAAATCACATTTTAAAGGGCAACCAATTTGTGATGAAATACAAAGAGTAGAACGTTTTTTTTCCGGTATATAAACTGTTTCTATTTTTTGATTATTTAAAGATGTAATCCATTTTATTGTACCATCAGAAGATACTTTTTCTTCTGAAAAATTTGATATTTTTATACAAGAGTTCTGGTATAGCTTTTTTTTAATATTTTTACTAATATTTGACATTTTATCAAAATCATAACAATTATGACTGTAAATCCATTTTATAATTTGTTCAGCAGTAAAATTTTTTGCCCCAATAGACGCAAGAAACAATTGAATATTTTTAAAATCTAGATCTAGTAAATTTACTTGAGAATCTAAAATATTTAAATTAATTTTTTTATCCATGTAAAACACCTTAATTAAAGATAATAATTTTATCTATCAAATAAGTATAAAAATTATATTAAAAAATTTGATTAATATTAAATTTTTTTAAAATTATGAATTGATTTAAAAAATTAAAAACATTAAATATGTATATAAATTATGATATTATTATTTAATGAAAAATAAATAAATTATTTTTAATTAGGAGAATTTAATGCATCCCATGTTAAATATCGCAATTCGTGCAATTCGGAAAGGAGGAAATATTATTATACAAAATTACGATACTCAAAAATTTATTAAAGACGATTATGAAAAAAAACAATATTTTATTAAGCAAGTGATGAATAAAACATATCAAGTTATTAGTGAGATTATTTATAAATATTATCCAAGTCATATTATTATTAAAAAAAACACGAACTACATGTCAAATGATAAAAAAATTTTATGGATTATAAATGAATTGGATGGTAAAAAAAATTTCATTAAAAATTTCCCACATTTTTGTATATCAATAGCAGTAATAATAAAAAAAAACACAGAAATATCAGTAATATATGATCCTATAAAAAATGATTTATTTACTTCTGTTAGGGGTCAAGGATCGCAATTAAACGGATATCGTACTCGTTGTACTAATGTGAACACTTTAAGTGATGTGATAATATCAACGCATTTAAAATATCAAAAAATACAGTCTAAATCATATTTAGAGGTACATAAAGAACTTGTTTTATCTGGTATTTCGTTTAGATGTACTGGTTCAGTTTTACTTGATTTAGCATATGTATCCTCTGGAAAAATAGATTGTTTAATTGTTAATTATAATTTATTAAATTCTGTTAATTTTATTGCAGGACAGTTACAAGCAAGAGAATCTGGATGTTTAACGAATAGTCTTCAAGAAAAAAATATCGATGGCGTTTTAAGTTTAACTAGTAGCCCTAAGTTTATTAAATCAATTGCTGAAAAAATACGAAAATATTATATATTAAAAATATAATTTTTTAATTATGATATATTTAAGATGAATCATTAATTTTTAATTAAAACGCTGATCAATCTGAAAATTTATTTTCTTTTTCGAGGTAACATACTACGATTTTTTTCGTTTATTAAAATAAATCACAAATTTTTTACTTTTTCACTTATTTTAAGAATATCAAATAAATAATATAGTTTCTTAGATAATAAATATTTAAATTAAGTTAATTTTTTTACAAGAGTAATTTTTTTTGATTCAGAAAATATAAATAACAGAAAAAATTATGTACTTTTTCTTTTAGAAACCATGTATTAAATTTAATCTATAATATATCTTTAAATAAAATAAAATCTAATTTATCTACTAATATTATAATATTAGACAAAATTTTTTATATTTTACATGTTTTATAAAAAAATTTTAGATAAAAAAATGAGACTATCCAATTTTATTTTCTGAGAATAACAAATCACATATTTAAGATGATTACTAAAAATATAAATTGTTGAATTTTTATTAATTATAACACTATATGTTTTAATTTTTTTAGCGATATGTTTTTATTAAATTTGAATTATTTTAATACAATTTAATTAACAGTATTTTTTATAATACTCTTTTGCATTTTCAATTATACCCTAAACTACTTAAAAATGTATTTTTCATACTGTTTTATCGTTGTTTTTTATTAAGATTACAGAAATTAATATGTATTGAAATAGCTGTGTTTTTTAATACTATTTTTTTAGAAATTGCTTTATTTTTTAAAATTTTTTATTTTTGATACTTATAAATGTGAAATATTTGTTTATTGCTATATCTGTACGAGTCTTAAATCTTCTAATTTTTTATAGTTTGTGCCTTTATGATGTTTTATCGAATCTTTTAGATATTTCATAAATTTTTCAATAAATATAATTTCCTTTAAAAAATATATTTGTATCTATCATAAGGTTTGAAAATTGATTTTGAATTCCACTTATTTTATTGAATTCTTTATTTGAAAATTTTAATATTTTAGAAAACGCTAATTTAAATTAACTACTATTACTTTAAGAATAATAGATTTATATTTTTATTTTCATTTGATTAATTATAATTTTATTCTATATCATTTTATATAATTTATTGTCTTTTAATTACATCAGTCTTGAACAAAAAAATCAATTCTTGTATATGTTACATATTCTTCTTGATGTAACTTTTTCGCTAAAAATAATTTTTTGATAAATTCTAAATCAAAATTAGATTTTCATTTTTTCAAAAATTGTATTAACTAGATAACTATTATTTAAAGCAAGTACTTTATTTATATAGAAAATCACTGCATAGTAAAAAGAAATTATGTTTTTCAAATTTAATTGATCAACATTTGATTTGATTATCTATATTTCAAGTGTATATTAATTTTCTTAATATTTTAAAAATTTTTTAATTGAATATTAAATCATTTTATTAAATACTAGATGAATAAATTTAAAAAATTTTTATCAATTATTTTTCCAATACCAGCACATAGAATTACCGATTATTTTAAGTTTAAATTTTTTCTTTGCTTTAAAAACGATCTTAAAAAAATATTTATTCATAATTAATCATTTAATTCAAAGAATTAAACAGCTATACTTTTAAAATTATATTTTAATTAAAATTTAGTATTATTTTATGATATATTATTTTTTATAATAATTTTTTAAAAATTCGATGTAAAATATTAAATAATGCAAATTTATTATTTAACTAAGTTACATAAATCATTTAATAATTTATCGTTTAATTTTTCCCATCCCCCTTCTTTTAAGTTCTTTGGTAAAAAAATATTACCATATCTAATTCTAATTAATTTGTTAACTTGACATTTAATTGAACGAAAAATTAATCTAATTTCACGATTTTTTCCTTCACATAAAACGCCTTTAAACCATTTATTTTTGCTTTTATTTTTTGAAATTAATTCAATACTTTTGAATGAAACATAACCATCTTTAATTTTAACTCCTGTTTTTAAAATATTTATTGTATTTATGTTTATTTCACCAAACACACGTATATAATACTCACGTTCAATTTTATTTCTCGGATGCATTAGTTGATTTGCTAATTCCCCATTGTTTGTAAATAATAATAATCCTTTTGTATTAATATCTAAACGCCCAATACTAATCCACCTACTTAAGTTTAAAAAAGGCAATTTATCAAATACAGTTAATCGTTTTTTCGGATCATTTCTAGTGCAAATTTCACCTATGGGTTTATTATAAATAATAATTTCTAATTTTTTATGCTCTTTAAAGATTATTTTCTCATTTCCAATAAAAATTTCTCCAGGATTGTTTTTATCTACACGTTGCCCAACTATTGCTCTTTTTCCATTTAAGAATACATTTCCCTTTTCGATTATCTTTTCTATACTTCGACGCGAACCATATCCTAAATTAGAAAGTATTTTTTGTATTTTTTCTGTCATTAAAAAAACGCCTTTTAATATTTTTAAAAAAATTTATTGGAATTAACGTTAATAGTATTCCTGTAAATAGCGGTAAAATACAAAATAATTCATAGAAAAAAAATGTTTTTTTATAAAAATAAATTTCTAAAACATAAGAAATTATAGGAAAAATTAAAAAAATAGTTGAAGCGTAAAATGAACTAACTTTTTTTTGTAAATAAAAATAAGACAGTATACCAAATACGCCTGAAAAATTTCCAAGATAAAATATAGCTAACATTGATTTTTCAGAAAATAAATAAATATTAGGTTTTTCTAAAAACCAAGAAATAATAGATAAAAATACTCCAGATATTAAAGATGGTAGTGCATTAAATGTAATAACTGAAATTTCAGTGCATTTTCTTCTACATTCTATATAAATTAAAGCATGACTAACCAATGCTAAAATTAAAGCTAAAATGCCTTTCCATTGAAAAAAGCATTCTGCTTCTAAATTAAAAAATAAAATAAAAAATAATGTAATCAAAGAAATAAATATACCAATTTTTTTAATTGAATCTATTTTTTTTTTAAAAAAAAAGAAGAAAGTATTAGTACAACAACTGGCATGTTAGCAAAAATCACTGAAGAAATAGAAGAATTAACATATTTTCCACCATATAACATTAATGTAAAAGGTATTGAAAAATAGAAAAAAGAAATAGTAATTTGAAAATTTCTTTGACCATATGGAAATAAAAGAGGTGTCTTTGTAATGTAAGAAAGAACAATAAGCACAGGAGAAGCAATTAAAAATCGTATTCCTGTCGCAAATAATGGAGGAATTGTTTCTACAGCAATTTTCATTGCTATCCAAGTAGTCCCCCAGGTTATAGAGACTAAGGAAAATAATAATATTATTATTATCTTGTTCATTTTAAATTTCCAACAATAAAATCATTATATATAACGTATTATATTAATAGTTATATAACATGTGAATAAAATTTTTTTAGATACAAATAATATTATAGATAAAGTTTCTTAAATTTAAATTGAATTATTTTACTCAATCGATTATTGTGAAAATTATAAAACAACAAAAATATTAATTTTTAAATTAACATTTTAAAAGGTTATCAATGCAACATATATTCAAAAAACTTTATAAGCTAGAATCTTTAGATCAAGAAGAAAGTTATAGATTGTTTAATTCTATTATTTCTGGAAAAATAAATGAAATACAATTGTCATCTATTTTAACTGCTATGCATGTTCGACATGAATCAATAGAAGAAATATTAGGAGCAATTGGTGCTTGTTTAAAAGCTATGAAGTTTTTCCCTCGACCTAATTATATTTTTGCTGACATAGTTGGCACAGGGGGGGATAGTAAAAATACAATTAATATCTCAACTGCCAGCGCTTTTACTGCATCTCATCTTGGATTTAAAATTATCAAACATTGCAATAAAGGTGTATCAAGCAAATCAGGCTCATCTGATATTTTAAAAAAATTTAAAATTAATTTAAATCCATCTATTCAAAGTTCATTAAAAACCTTAGATCAATTAAATATTTGCTTTTTATTTGCACCTAAATATCACGATGGCTTTCAATACGTCTCTAAAATTCGAAAAACTTTAAAAATTAAAACGATTTTTAATTTATTGGGGCCATTTTTAAATCCCTCTCGTCCCTTTTTCACAGTAATAGGTGTTTATAAAAAAGATTTAATTAATCCTATGGTAGAAATTTTAAAAAAACTAAAATATCAACGAGGCATTATAATCCATAGTGATGGAACTGATGAAGTTACATTAAATGGTATAACATATGTTTCGGAATTATTAAATAAAAAAATTCATTCATATCAGTTAGAAGCAAAAGATTTCGGTTTAAAAGAACATATTAAACCAATACATGCAGTCAGTTCTCAGGAAGAAAGTTATAATATTATTAAAAAAACTCTACAAGGTAAAGGAGATAGATTATATGAAGAATTAATTGCTGTAAATGTTGCAATTTTGTTAAAAATTTTTGGATACGAAGATTTAAAGAAAAATACGAAAATGGTATTGAATAAAATTCGTAGCGGTGAAATTTATAAACATATAATTAAAATTTCCAATATGTTAAAAGAAGATGAATATGGCAGAAACAATACTAAATGAAATTATAAAATATAAAATAGATTGGATCAAAGATAGAAAAAAAAAAGAACCCCTCAAAGATATCAAAAAAAAAATTAATGTAAAAACTCGAAATTTTTTTAATGCATTGAAAAATAAAAATCCTTTTTTTATATTAGAATGTAAAAAATCATCTCCTTCTTTAGGAGTTATTAAAAAAAATTTTAATCTAATTGAGATTTCTAATGTATATAAAAAATATGCTTCTGCAATTTCAGTCTTAACAGATGAGAAGTATTTTCATGGAAATTTAAAATTTATCAGTATTGTGAGAAATAATGTTTATCAACCAATTTTATGTAAAGATTTTTTCATTGATTCATATCAAGTCTATTTAGCTAGATATTATAAAGCGGATGCTATATTGCTTATGTTATCTATTTTAGATAACAAGCAATATATGATGTTATATAACATAGCAAAAGAATTAAATATGGAAGTTTTAACAGAAGTTAATAATACAACAGAGCTACATCGTGCAATTCAATTAAATGCCTTAATTATTGGGATCAATAATCGTAATTTACATGATTTATCAATTGATTTAAATCGAACTAAAATTTTATCCCCATTAATAAAAAATAGAATTATTATTAGTGAATCAGGAATAACTGAAAATGCTCAAATAAAAGAATTAAGTAAAATAGTCCATGGTTTTTTAATTGGCTCAAGTTTAATGTCAAAAAAAAATTTAGAAATTAGTATTAAATCTTTAATTTTTGGTAATAATAAAATATGTGGTTTAACTCGTTCTATTGATGCTCAAGTTAGTGAAAAATATGGTGCAATTTATGGAGGCTTAATTTTCGCAGAAAATTCACCTCGTAAGATCACAAAAAAAATTGCAAAAAATGTAATCTTTAATAGTAATTTAAAGTACGTAGGAGTATTTCAAAACCAAGATATTAATACTATTTTAGACATTTCTAATGAATTATGTCTATATGCAATTCAATTACATGGATGTGAGAATCAAAAATATATTGATCTATTAAAAAAAAGGTTATCCAAAAATATCCAAATTTGGAAAGCATTTTCTATTCAATCAAAATTACCTTTAATTAACTGGGATTTTATAAATAAATATATATTTGATTCTTATTCTGGAGGAAGTAATACATCATTTAATTGGAACATTTTGAAAAATTACACATTAAAAAATGTAATTTTAGCAGGAGGTATTAATATTCAAAATTGTAGTCTCGCATCAAAATTCAACTGTTATGGATTAGACTTGAATTCTGGAGTAGAAATATCACCTGGTATTAAAGATCATAAAAAAATTAAATTAATTTTTCAAAAATTAAGACTCTAACAAATCGGTTTTTATGAATAACAAGAGAAATAAAACTAAATGACTTTACTCAATCCTTATTTTGGGGAATTTGGAGGCATGTATGTTCCTCAAATATTAATGCCGGCTTTATATGAGCTAGAAAAAAATTTTGTTTTTACAAAAAAAGATGAGAATTTTCAAAAAAAACTTTCATATCTTTTAAAAAATTATGCAGGAAGACCTACGCCATTAACTTTATGTAAAAATTTAACTGAAGGAACAAAAACACGTATTTATTTAAAAAGAGAAGATTTGTTACATGGAGGAGCACATAAAACTAATCAAGTACTAGGTCAGGCCATGCTAGCGATTCAGATGCACAAAAAAGAAATTATTGCTGAAACTGGTGCTGGACAACATGGTGTAGCAACTGCCATTGCTTGTGCTTTAATGAATTTAAAATGTCGTATTTATATGGGATATAAAGATATTGAGCGTCAGAAACCAAATGTATTTCGTATGAAATTAATGGGTGCAAAAGTTATACCTGTGAAAAGTGGTTCTGGTACTTTAAAAGATGCATGTAATGAAGCATTGAGAGATTGGTCTAGTAGTTATAAATATTCATATTATATGATAGGAACAGCTGCGGGTCCTCATCCATATCCAAAAATTGTAAAAGAATTTCAAAAGATGATTGGTGAGGAAGCTAAACAGCAAATTTTAGAAAAAGAAAGTAGATTACCCGATTCTGTTATTGCATGTGTTGGAGGAGGTTCAAATGCGATTGGTATATTTACTGATTTTATAAACGAGAAAGTCAATTTAATTGGTGTAGAACCAGCTGGAAAGGGCATAAGTACAGGAAATCATGGAGCACCATTAAATATCGGTAGAAAGGGTATTTATTTTGGAATGAAATCTTATTTAATGCAAAATAAAGAAGGTCAAATTCAAAAATCTTGGTCAATTTCTGCTGGTTTAGATTTTCCGTCTGTAGGCCCTGAACATGCTTGGTTAAATAGCACTAAACGCGCTCAATATGTTTCAATTACTGATAAAGAAGCATTAGAAGCATTCACTGTTTTATCTAAAAAAGAAGGTATTATTCCAGCTTTAGAATCTTCTCATGCGATAGCTTATGCATTAAAAATCATGAATCTTCATCCTAATAAAAATCAAATTTTAATAGTTAATCTTTCTGGTCGTGGGGACAAAGATATTTTTACAGTAAGTAAAATTTTTAAAAATAGGAAAAATTGTGAGTCGTTATAAAAAAATGTTTGAAAAAAAAAATATACTCAAAGAAGGATGTTTTGTTCCATTTGTCGTAATAGGTGATCCTTCTTTAGAAACTTCGATAAAAATTATAGATACACTAATTGAAAATGGATCAGATGCATTAGAATTGGGTATTCCATTTTCAGATCCATTAGCAGACGGTCCTATAATTCAAAAATCAAATTTACGTGCTTTATCTAATAATTATAGTATTTTAAAATATTTCGACGTTATTCAAACTTTACGTAAAAAATATTTTAATATACCTATAGGGATATTATTATATGCTAATCTTATATATAACCAAGGTATCAAAAATTTTTATCAACAATGTTCAAAATCTGATTTAGATTCTGTATTAATAGCAGATGTACCTATTGAAGAATATGACATTTTTTACAAATATGCTAATCAATTTAATATTAACTCTATTTTTATATGTCCTCCTGATGCAAATGAAAAATTTTTAAAACAACTTTCTTTATATGCAAAAGGTTATATTTATTTATTATCGCGTCCTGGTGTTACTGGTATCAAAGAAAAAACAGTTTCACTTCCGAATAAATTTATAAAAAAGATCAAAAAATATAATACTCTGCCATTATTACAAGGTTTCGGGATTAAAAATTCTACACAAGTAAAAAAATCAATTTTATCTGGAACTAATGGTGTAATATGTGGTTCAGCAATTATAAATATTATTGAAAAAAATTTAAGCGTAGAAAAAGATATGATAAAAAAAATAAAAGATTTCAGTTTTAAATTAATACAATCTACAAAATAATTTGAATAAATTTTTAAAAATTTATTTCTTACATTTTAAATTGTTTTTAAAGAATATATTAATTTCTAATAATATGTATTATCTTAAAATTTTATATAATATTTGAAGGGGATATACATATGTTTATTACAATACGTGAATTATATAATGATACGTCTCACTTTGTATCCAAAGAAATAAAATCTATTTTTTTTATATCTATTATTAGTACTTTAATCAGTATTATAATAAATATTTTAATTAAACCAGATATGCATATTATTTCTATGATAGAAAATAATAGATTTATTAATTCTTATTCAGTTTTTGATTTTATAAATAATATGAGTGAATACGAAAAAAAAGAATTATTAAAATATTCAATATTTAAAATAATTGAATTTTTAACCAGTAAAACTTTTTTATTAGGAAGTATCATTACTTTAATTACATATCTATCTAGCAATAAACAAAAACGAATTACACTTTCTTTAATGTTTTTTATTAAAATTATACCAAGTTTATTTATATTAAATTGTATTACTAATATTATTATTCAAATAGGTTTTATGTTTTTTATTATTCCAGGTATATTTTTGTCAATATTACTTGCTTTATCACCTATTATTTTATCGTTTCAAAAAAACACTTTGATGGAATCTATACGTTTAAGTATTTCTATTTCTTGGAAATATATAAATATTGTAGGTACAGGAGTATTATTTTGGATGTGTGTCAAATTTATTTCAACAAAAGTTTTATTACACTTTTACTTCATAAACAAAAATTTTATTTTTTTTATATTAAATGTCAATATAAATATATTTTTTTCTATTTTAACAATATATTTATTTAGGTTTTATATGTTGTTATTACGAACTTAAAAATAAACAATTTTTTAGGTCTTGATATGCAAAAAATACTAAATTTATTACCAATAATAACTTTTTTTATATTCTATAAAACGTATGATATTTTTATAGCGTCTAAGTTTTTAATTATTATGTCAGGTTTAACTTGTGCATTACATTATATTATTTATAAAAAAATAGATAAAATTAATGTAATTAGCTTTATTTTAATTAGTATTTTAGGTTCATTAACTATATTTTTTCATAATAGTCAATTTATTAAATGGAAAGTAACAATAATTTATATGTTTTTTTCTATTATATTATTAATGAGTCAATTTTATGAAAAAAAACCAATAATACAAAAATTTTTAGAAAAAAACATAAAACTTTCTAACATTTATTGGAAAAAAATTAATTTTTTTTGGGCATTATTTTTTTTATTTTGTAGCATTTTAAATATTTATATAGCTTTTTATTTTTCAGAAGAAACATGGGTAAATTTTAAGGTATTTGGACTTTCAATTTTAATGCTTTTTTCTATTATAGCTACAAGTATTTATATAAATTATAAAACATTAAAAAAGAAATAATTTTTGTATAATAGAGTGAATATTTTAATAATGCTAAAAAAAAACAAATTATTACCAAAAGGAATAATTGTCTTGCAAACTCTAGCAATGCCTTCAGATACAAATGCTAATGGTGATATATTTGGAGGATGGATTATGTCGCAAATGGATATGGGAGGGGCTATATTAGCTAAAGAGATTGCAGGAGGAAAAGTTGTCACTGTTAGAGTAGATGGAATGACTTTTCTACAACCTATATCAGTTGGTGATATTGTAAGTTGCTATGCGAATTGTATTAAAATTGGTAAAAGTTCGATCAAGATTAATGTGGAAGTTTGGATTAAAAAAATTCATTCTAAACCATCAGGACAATATTATTGTGCTACGGAAGCAACATTTATTTATGTAGCAATTGATAAAATGGGAAAACCTCGTGAGTTATTACCAATGAGCATTATTTAAAATCATATTTAAAAATTTTAAATTAAAATAAAAAATTTTTTCTAAATAAAAATTAACACTTTAAAAAAGTAATAATAAAAATATTTTTATTTAAAAACATTACTTTTTTAAAAGTGTTATAAAATACATTTAATTTTTAAATATTTTACCAAAAGTAATAATTTTTTATTATTTTTTAATAAAATCATTTAAAAATGTACAACATTCAATCAAATATAAAACTTTTTTTAAAAAAGTATAAATAGGATCTTCAAATGAATGGATATTTTTTATGATTCAACTACGTGTCTAGTTGTTTTAATATACTGGTTAATTATTGTTAATATTACCTATTGTATTTTAATTAAACGTCGTAGTATACCTTCTTCTATGTCTTGGCTATTAACGATTTATATTATCCCTTTTATTGGTATTGCAATTTGGTTTTTTTTTGGTGAATTTTATTTAGAGAAAAGACATAAAAGAATAGCAAAAAAAATTTGGTCTATATCTAATCAATATCTTAATCAACTAAAATCTTGCAAATATATTTTTCAAATCAAAAATAGTGAAGTTGCCACTTCTTTGTTTCAACTATGTAAACATAGACAAGGCATGTCTGGGATTAAAAATAACAAAATTACATTATTAACGGATAATAAAAAAACTATTAGCATTTTAATTCGAGATATTTATCTAGCACGTAGAAATATTGAAATGGTATTTTATATTTGGAAACCAGGAGGTCTTGCTGATGATGTCGCAAGAGCACTTATAAATTCAGCAAAACGAGGTATACGATGCAGATTAATGTTAGATTCAGCTGGTAGTATTGATTTTTTCAGAAGTCCATGGGTTCAAAAAATGAAAAGATCTGGAATTCAGATTGTTGAGGCATTAAAAGTTAATTTAGTAAGAATGTTTTTACATCGATTGGATTTAAGACAGCATAGAAAAATAATATTAATTGATAATTATATCTCATATTCTGGAAGTATGAATTTAGTAGATCCTAATTTGTTTAAAAAATCTTCAGGAATTAGTCAATGGATCGATTTAATGACTCGAATTGAAGGTCCAATAGCTACAACAATAGGTATGATTTACTCATGTGATTGGGAGATTGAAACGGGGTTTAAAATTTTACCTAAATTACCTAATAAAGAGATGTTAAAAAATACATCTAATCAAAATTCTAGCGTTCAAGTAATTGCATCTGGTCCAGGATTTCCTAAGAATGTAATTCATCAAGCTTTATTAACAGCAATTTATTCTTCGAGAAATGAATTAATTATGACCACTCCATATTTAGTTCCTAGTGACGATTTATTGCATGCTATTTGTACAGCTGCTCAAAGAGGTGTAAAAGTAAGCATTATTATACCATTATATCATGATTCTGTTTTAGTCAAATGGGCGAGTAGAGTTTTTTTTAGTGAACTGTTAGAAGCGGGAGTAAAAATTTATCAATTTAAAAATGGATTGTTGCATAGCAAAAGCATATTAGTTGATCGTCAACTTAGCTTAATTGGAACTGCTAATTTAGATATGAGAAGTTTATGGTTAAATTTTGAAATTACTTTAGTAATTGATGATAATAATTTTAGTAAAAAATTATCTTTAACACAAAAAGAATACATTTCTAATTCTGAATTACTAGACAAAAAAATTTGGTCTAATCGTGCATATTGGAAAAAAATATTAGAAAAAATTTTTTATTTTTTAAGTCCATTATTATAAATATTTTTATTAAAAAATTATGTTTTTAAACTATTTCGAAAAATATAAAAAATTATTTTTACAATATAAAAATAAATAAATTAAATAATTAAGTTGGGGTTTAATCAAACCCCTTCTATTTTAAATAGAATAAAATTTTTTTAAAAATATATCTAATACTATTAAATAATATATTAAAGTAAAATTTACATCATATATATTTTTTAAAAAAATTTTTACTTAAATAACAAATGACCCATCTTTTCTGCTTTAGTTTTTAAATAGCAATAATTTTTATTATTTTTTTTCGCTATAAGAGCAACTCTTTCTACAACATCAATTCCAGAAGCAGTAAGCATATCAACTTTATATGGATTATTAGTTAGTAATCGAATTTTTTTAATATTCAAAATGTTAAAAATATCAGCACATAATGAAAAATCTCGTTCATCCGCAGAAAAACCAAGTTTTAAGTTAGCTTCAACAGTATCCAAACCTTGATCCTGTAAAGAATAGGCTTTAATTTTATTTAATAAACCAATATTTCTACCTTCTTGACGATGATATATTAGTACACCTCTTCCCTCATCTGCAATTTTGTTCATTGCCATTTTTAATTGATCTCCACAATCGCATCGTAAACTAAATAAAGCATCTCCTGTTAAACATTCAGAATGTATTCTAGAAAGAATAGGCATATTTTTTTTTATATCACCATAAACAAGAGCAATATGATTTTTTCCGTTTTTTTTCTCTTCAAATCCGAATATGATAAAATCTCCCCAACGAGTAGGTAATATAGCTTTTTCTATTTTAATTAATTGCATAAAGACTCCGCTCTTATTTCTATTAGAATTTCATGGATTTAAATTAACATAAATATATAAAAAAAATATTTTAAATATACAAATATTATTGCATAGATTGTATTATAAAATTTAATTTTTTAATGGGATTTTTTGAAGCAGTAATAGAGCGCCCTACAACTATATAATCAATTGGAAAATTTTTTGTTTGTATTGGAGTAATAACTTGATGCTGATCAAATGTAGAATCATTTAAACATCTAATACCTGGTGTGATTATTTTATATTTATTACCGCATAATGATTTAATTTTTTTAGCCTCCTTTCCTGGACATACAACACCATCTAAACCACAATCACTAGATAGCTTAGATAAAATTAAAATATAATCTTGCAATGATATTTGAATACCAATATCATTTAAATCTGTTTGTGTTAAGCTTGTAAGCGCTGTAACACCAATTAATAAAGGGCGTTTTTTAAATGATTTTAATGCTTTTTTAGCAGATATTAACATTTTTTTTCCACCTGACGCATGTATGCTCAACATCCATATTCCTAAATCCGCTGCTGCTTTCGTCGCATTAAAAACAGTATTAGGAATATCATGAAATTTTAAATCTAAAAATATATTAAACCCTAACTGATGTAATTCATGAATAAATTTTTTTCCTAAAATTGTAAACATCTCTTTCCCGATCTTTAAATAAAATAAAGATGGATTCAGAAGATTTACTAATTTCATAGCGTTTTTTTTATCATTAAAATCCAATGCAATAATTATCTTGGGAACATTAAAACTATTCAATTTTGACACTATTTAACCTCTATTAAAATATTTTTAAAAATATAATTAATTATTTTTTTATATGTTAATTTTGAGAACTTGCATGATATGATGAACGTACAAAAGGTCCGCAATATGCATTTTTAAAACCAATGGATATTGCTTCTTGTTTAATATCTTCAAATTCTAATGGCGATATATAACGTTCTACTGGAAGATGTTTTTTGCTAGGTTGAAGATATTGTCCTACAGTTAATAATGTCACACCACTAGAATATAAGTCTTGCATAACTTGACTAATTTCTTTATCTTTTTCACCTATACCTAACATTAAACCTGATTTAGTAGGAATTTTATTATATTTCTTTTTAAACTCTTCTAATAATAATAATGATTTTTGATAATTAGCTCCAGGACGTATTTTTTTATAAAGCCGAGGAACATTTTCTATATTATGATTAAAAACATCAGGTAGAGAAGAACTAAAAATTTTCAAAACTAGTTTAATTCTCCCTCTAAAATCAGGAACTAATATTTCAATTTTTACGTTATTTTTACTTCTAATAGCACTTATACAATCAACGAATTGTTGTGCACCGCAATCATATAAATCATCTCTTACAACTGAAGTGATCACTACATAATTAATATTCATATCAAATATAGTATTTGCTAAATTTTCAGGTTCTTTAGAATTTATTTTTTCAGGTTTTCCATGTGATACTGCACAAAATGGACAATTTCGCGTACATATAGATCCAAGGATCATAAAAGTTGCAGTTCCATTATTAAAACATTCTGGTAAATTTGGGCAATTAGCTTCTTCGCAAACAGAATGTAAATTATTTTTTCGTAAAGCGTTTTTAACTTTTTTTATTTGAGATGTATAAATAGGTAATTTTATTTTAATCCAATCTGGTTTTTTTAATATTCTTTTTTTTACTAAAATATTTTTAATAGGTATTAAATTTATTTTTTTATTTATAAATGTCATTTTAGATAACTTATAAAGTATTTCTTATAATTAAGAAAAATGTGTTTAAAATTCTTTAAAATCAGTAAAAATATAATTTTTTTACAATTCTAACATTTAGTAATTGAGATAGTTTTTTAATTAAAATTACACGAATGTCTTTTAGCGTTAAAAACGAACTAAATTCCTTTATTTGTGTCATTTTAATATACATATCTCCACAAGGGTGAATATAATTAAATGGATTTAAGTCCATATCGACATTTAATGATAAACCATGTAAAGTACAACCTTTTTTTATTCTCAATCCAAAAGAACAAATTTTTTTATCATTTACGTAAACTCCTGGGGCTTTTTTTTTAATTTTTGATTTAATAGAAAAATAATTCAATGTGTCTATTATTAAAATATGCATTATATCTATAAATTGACGAATATTAATTTTCCGACGTTTTAAATCTATTAAAAAGTACAACATTTGTTGTCCGGGGCCATGATATGTAATTTGACCGCCTCTGTTAGAAGTGACGACAGGAATATTATTAATAAAATTATTTTTAAATTTTATTGAATTATCTTTCTTTAATAAACCTGTTGTAAAAATAGGATAATGTTCTGCAAACCAAATTTCATCAAATGTAAAATTATCACGTTTCTCTGTAAAAAGATTCATTTTATCAGAAATTATAATCCAATCTATTAATCCTATATTTTTAAAAAAGATGATTTTTTTTTGCAATGGAACATCCAATATTATATTTAACATGTAAAATATGAAGTGATATTTTTAAAATTAATGTAACAATTCATTTATAATAGATTTGATTCCGATGCTAAAAAATTCTATTCCTAAAGCCATTAATAATAAACCCATAACGCGTGTAATAATATTAATACCTGTTTTTCCTAATATTTGAACTACACACGGAGCAGCTCGAAAACATAACCAGCAAACTAAAGAAAACAAAAAAATGGATATTGTACATCCTGCTAAATTTAACCAAGTAGAATAGTAGGTACTCCAAACAATAGTTGAACTAATAGCACCCGGTCCAGCAATTAAAGGCATAGCTAAAGGAACAACACTAATATTTTCTTGAGTTGTTTTTTCATCTTTTTTTATTCGTTTATTTTTTGTAAATTTACCATTAATCATAGAACAAGCGATACCCATGATTAATAATCCCCCTGCGATTCGAAATGAATTAATAGATATACCAAAAATATTTAGAATACTATCACCTAAAAATAATGATATTAATAATATTAAAAATGCAGAAAAATTTGATACTAAATTAGTTTTTTTACGCTCTAAAGTAGACTGATGAGCAGTCATAGTAGTGAAAATAGGAATCATTCCTATTGGGTTTACTAGTGCACATAAACTTATAAAAAATTTTATATATATAGAAACATCAAAAATTGAAATATGCATGTTGAACTCTTAATTAATATTGAAATTCTTATAATTTTATTAAAGTAATTTTAAAAATATTGAAAATAATTAAAATTTTTAAATGATCTTTAGATGTTAAATTCATATTTAATAATCAGGTTTTGCAATAATTTTTCTTGTTTTCAATCGAACTTCATATAATATTATTTGAATTAAATCAGAAACTTTATAATGTAAATTACCATTAATAAAGACTTTTCCTATTTCTTGATTCAAAGTTAATTCTTCACGAATGGGATGTAAAAACAGTGCAGGAATAAAAACATGGGCACCATTTTCGATTATTTTAGCTCGTATTCCACTTCGAGAAATATCAACAATTTCAGCAGAGAATTTTTTATTTTGATATTCTTTTTTTTGTAAAAGTAACGTATAAAGCCAATCTGAAATATCTCTTTCAGATATTCTATTTTTACGTTTTTGCTCACTGATTTTTAATTTTATTTCTTCACTAGGTTTAACACTTTTTTCTTCTTTGATAATTGATTTTAATAAGCGATGATTGATCATATCGCTATATTTTCTAATAGGTGATGTCCAAGTAGCATATTCTGAAAATCCTAATGCGAAATGTGGACCAGGAGTTGTACTAAAATCTCCAAAAGATTGATATCGTCGAACACGACTATCAATATAACTATCTGATAAAATATTTAAAACACGTCTAAGATTACAAAATCCTTTTAATGTCATTATTTCTTTTACATTAAAATTTAAATTATAACTTTTCAAAAAAGATACAGTATGCTCAGCGTTAATCAAATCAAAACCAGCATGTATATTATATATTCCAAATCCAAGATTTTTTGATAAAAAATTTGCAGCTACAATATTTGCTATAATCATTGATTCTTCAATGATTTTATGAGCAATCCTTCTTTTTTCAATAATCACATCTTTTACTATACCTGTTTCAGAAAACTGAAATCTATATTCTAAACTATCTTTAAATAGTACTGCATTTAATTTTCTCCATCTTATACGAGATAAACATAGTTTATATAAAAGTAATATTTGATTTTGAATGGATTTTTTTGATGGCTTCCATGAGTTCTTTTTTTCAATCCAATTCGACACATCTTCATAAGATAGCTTCTCCTTTGATATAATCCAAGCTAAGAAAAAATCAACTTCATTCGAAATATTTCCATCTTTTTTGATTTTTATAGAACATGCTAAAACTGGTCGGCGCTTATTAGGGATTAATGAACATATATTTTCTGATAGTTCTCTGGGTAACATGGGAACGTTAAAACCTGGTAAATAATTTGTAAAACCTCTTTTAGAAGCAGCTATATCTAATTTACTTCCTATATCTATATATGAAGTGGGGTCTGCAATTGCCACTATCAAATGAAAATTTTCATTTTTAGTTCTCTGAATAAATAAAGCGTCATCAATATCTTTTGTGTTAAGATTATCTATTGTAATAAAATCAAGATGTGTTAAATCTTTTCTTTTAAAATGGTCTTTTAAGATAAAATCTTTCTTTTCAATTAAAGGTGCATGTCTTTCAAGTTTATGACGTGATAAAGTTACCCACCATGGTGTTAATGGATCGTTATTTTTCACAATCTCTTCAATTAATTCCGCACAAAATATAGAACTACCATTAAGTTTATGTTTTACTAAATGAGCTATCGCCCAATCCCCAGTTTCAAATAAATTAATGCAATCTTTTTTTGGGTAACATATTATAATAAGATCTTTTAGGAAAGGATAATCTGGTATTATAAATAATTTATTATCTTTTTTTTCAATTCTTCCTACAAATCTCTTTAAAAATGGTTCAATTAACTTTTCAGGATCAACTATTTCACGATTTTTTTCTATTTTTAATAAAGCTGATACTTTATCTCCGTGCATAACTTTTTTCATATTTTTAGGAGGGATAAAATAACTATTTTGTGAATCGATCTCTAAAAAACCAAATCCTCTTTCAGCGCTTTTTATTATTCCTTCAACCCGTGGTGTTTTCTTATGTAATTTTTCTTTTAGTTGTTTAAGTAATGGATTGTTTTGGAACATAATTATAAGACCTAACTATTTAAAAATAATTTTATTATTTAAGAAATTTTAATATATAACTTATTTATAAATTATCATAGATAAATTTTATTTAAAATTTTTGATTTTAAATTTTAAATTATTCCATTAGGTATATTTATATTAAATCCATTATCAACATAAATGATTGAACCAGTTATTCCAATAGATAAATCTGAGCATAAAAAAGCAGCAACATTTCCTATTTGATTACTAGTAATATAATTTTTAATCAATGAAACCGATTTATGATATTTTCGTGTTTTGCAAAAATTTTTAATTTGATAAGAAGATATAGTTTTAATAGGTCCACATGAAATACCATTTACTCTAATATTTTTTTTTCCTAATGAATATGCTATATATCTAACATTCGCTTCTAAAGAAGATTTTGCAAGTCCCATCATACCATAATTAGATAAAACTCTTTGCGATCCCAAATAAGATAATGTAATTAATGAAGAGGATTGATTTAACATATGTTTTGATTCTCTTGCCATGCTTAAAAAGCTGTATGAACTAATTTGATGTGTCAAATTAAAAGATTCTTTTGTACTATTTTCAACAAAATCTTTATACATTTTTTCTTTAGGGCAATAGGCAATAGCGTGAATGAATCCATCAAACTTATTCCATATTTTTTTTAGATTAAAAAATAGCTCTTTAATATTTTCATCATCAGAAACATCGCAAAAAAAAATAGATTTTATATCCATTGAATGAATTAAATTTTTAATTTTATTAATAATTTTTTTATTTTGACATACCAAACTTAATTGTGCTTTTTGCTTATATAAAGATTTTGCTATACCTAAAGCAATCGATCTCTCATTGCATATACCAGTTACTAAAATTTTTTTATCTTTTAAAAACCCCATAAAATATCCAAAAGCAATAAATTTTTATATATAAAATATTTTATAGTAGATAAAATTGAATTTCTACTAATATATAAAAAACAAAAACATATCTAAATTAATTTATAAACTTTTATTACTTTTTCTAAATAATTTGATGCTTGCTTAGAAGGATGTTTTTTTATATATTGAAAAAATTTTTTTATAGTTATACTATTTATGATTTTTATGGCTTCATCTTGATTTTTAGCAAATATTTTCAATAATGCATTTGTTCCATTTACATAAGCAACAATAGTTGCATACCTCATTATTTCTTTGTTTTTAATACCAAATAAATTTCTTTTTTGCAACAAATGAATATATGAAGTTCCAATATTAATATTAGTTTGGGGATTATATAGTTCTTTAATAGAAGGTTTTCCCTTTTTTCCAATTAATCGATATATATCTAAACCTGCTGCAGATGGTTTTATTTGCATCAGCCCAATAGCGTTAGAACTACTTCTAGCAAAAGTATTCCCAGAAGACTCTACGTATATAATAGATTTAATTAATTTTTCATCAACATTATATTTAATTGATGCATTTTTAATAATAACATTCCAACGATGAATTGTTTTTTCAATTTGTTTTTTATTTAAAGAAAAATTTTTTTTTATATTCAAGGACGTGTTGCAACCTAATATAAAAATAATTGAAAAAATGAAAGTTTTTAACACAACAAAAATTCCTTAAAAATAAATTTATACAATGTATTTATTTAGATTCTTTTTCTACAATGTGAATAGATAATCCAATATAATTAACTGGAGTTATTTTTTTTAAATATTGTTTTTCTATATCCGGAATATTTAAGTTAGAAATAAAATTATGTATATCAGTTTGACTAATTTCTTTTCCTCGAGTTAATTTTTTTAATTGTTCGTAAGAGTTTTTAATATTATATTTTCTCATGACGGTTTGAATTGCTTCAGATAGAACCGACCAGTTATTATTTAAATCTTTCAAAAGCCGCGTATTGTTAATTTTTAATTTTTTTATACCACATAAAATAGAATTATATGCAATCACCGAGTAAGATAATGCTACTCCTATATTTCTTAAAACTGTAGAATCACTCAAATCACGTTGCCATCTAGAAATAGGTAGCTTGTTTATCATGTGATTCATTAAAGCATTTGACAATCCTAAATTACCTTCGGAATTTTCAAAATCAATAGGATTTATTTTATGCGGCATAACAGATGAACCTACTTCATGATCTATCGATATTTGCTTAAAATAGTTCATTGATATATAACCCCAAATATCGCGATTAAAATCGATCAATATAGTATTAAAAAGAGAGATACATCCAAACATTTCTGCAATGTAATCATGTGGTTCAATTTGTGTAGTACATGGGTTCCAAGTAAGATTCAATGATGTTATAAATTCTTCACTAATTATATGCCAATTAATATCTGGATATGCTGCGATATATGCATTGTAGTTTCCAGTAGTTCCATTGAATTTTGCTAATATTTCTATTTTTTTTAGTTTAAAAAATTGACGTTGTACACGGTAATAAAAATTTAAGAATTCCTTGCCCATAGTGGAAGGAGTTGCTGGTTGACCATGGGTCATAGCTAACATAGCACTATTTTGATATTCAATAGAATATTTTTTTAAAACACTAATTATTTCAGACCAAAAAGGTAAAATAACTTGATTAAGAGAATCTTTTATCATCAAAGCATAAGCTATATTATTTATATCTTCTGAAGTACATCCGAAATGTATAAATTCTGACATTGATGATAATTTTTTTGATTTAGAAAATTTATATTTTAAGAAATATTCTAATGCTTTAACATCGTGATTAGTTTTTTTTTCTATATTTTTAATATATATTGCGTCTTTTATAGAAAAATTATTTAAAATATTATCAATGAATAAAATATCTTTTTTTTCAATTTTTTGAATTTTGATAATTTTATGCATTTTTATTATTTTTTTAAACCATAAAATTTCTACCTTAAGACGATATTTTAAAAAACTAAATTCACTAAATATATATCGCAATGATTCAGTTAATTTAAAATACCGACCATCGATAGGAGAAATAGCTGTTAATAAAGTTGAATTCATATTTTTTCCTATCTTTGTGAAAGTCTTTTGATGAAATTATATACATTAAAATTTAATAATTTTTATAAATAAAATATAAAAATTTTATTATTGGATAATATTACACTGTAATATTTATATATTAAATATAAATTTTTTTAAAGTATTAAAAATTAAATTAAAGGCAATTTGTATTTAATAACTCCGCCACCAATACAAATATCAGATAAATAAAAAACTACTGATTGTCCTGGAGTCACCGCAATAACAGGAAAATCAAACAAAACTTTAGTATGAAAATTATCTATATATTTTATTTGACAAGAAACTTCATTTTGACGATACCTTGTTTTAACTTTGCAAGATAAGGGTAGCTTAAATTCGATATTGTTAATCCAATTAACCTTTTCAGCTATTAAACCTATCGACATTAAATAGACATTATTTGATCCTTGTGCCACAATTAGTGAATTTGTTGGTATATGTTTATCAACTACATACCATGGCATATTATATTTTCCTTTCATCCCTCCGATTTTTAAACCTTTACGTTGTCCTAGGGTATAATAAAATAAACCGTTATGTTTTCCAATAATTTCTCCATGAATTGTAATTATATTTCCTTTTTTTTCTTTCAGATAGTTAGAAAGAAAAATATTTATATTTTTAGGACCTATAAAACAAATGCCTGTAGAGTCTTTTTTATCCGCAACCTTTAAACCTATTTTTTCCGCAATAATTCTAATTTGACTTTTTTTAAATAGACCAATAGGAAATAAAATTTTTTCTAATTGCTTCGAATTTAAAGTGTATAAAAAATAACTCTGATCTTTATTATTGTCTAACCCCTTCAATAGATAATTAATTCCATTTTTTTTGAAAATACGTGCATAATGACCAGTAGCAATATAATCTGCTTTAAGTTCTTTAATAGAATAATCAAAAAATAATTTAAATTTAATTTCCTTATTACACAAGATGTCAGGATTAGGAGTTTTTCCTTCTTTATATTGGCTTAAAAAATGTGTAAACACTTGATCCCAATATTCTTGAGAAAAATTTATTTTATGAAGATAAATATTTAATTTTTTGCAAACATTTTCAGTATCATATAGATCTTTTTCTGCATGACAATAATTATTTGTATCATCTTCTTCCCAATTTTTCATAAATAAGCCTTCTACTAAATAAGTCTTATTTTTTAAAAACCATGCAGCAACTGACGAATCTACACCTCCGGACATAGCAATTATAACTTTTTTTTTATTTATCATAAAAATAACATCTTATTTATTTATTAAAAAACATAATATTTAATAATTTTAAAACCTAAAATACAATTAGTGTATAATTTTTTAAATACTACGAAACATAACATTGTTAATATAATAAACAACAACTAGCATATAGTATATTAAAATAAAAATAAGAAATATATTAAATATTTATACTTTTAAAAAATATTCATATAAAATAAATTTTAAACATCTTTAATTCATTTCAAAAAAATTAAATCAAAAATGAAAAATATAAGAAACTTCTCTATTATTGCTCATATTGATCATGGAAAATCAACTTTATCAGATCGTTTAATCCAAGCATGCGGCGGATTATCTGAAAGAGAAATGTCTAATCAAGTTTTAGATTCTATGGATTTAGAAAAAGAAAGAGGAATTACTATTAAAGCACAAAGTGTCATGATTAATTATACAGACAAAAAAGGAAATCTTTTTCAATTAAATTTTATTGATACTCCTGGACATGTAAATTTTTCTTATGAAGTTTCTAGATCGTTAGCAGCTTGTGAAGGTGCATTATTGGTTATCGACACAACTCAAGGCATAGAAGCTCAAACATTAGCTAATTGTTATACCGCTTTAGAAATGAACTTATCAATATTACCAGTTTTAAATAAAATTGATTTACCTAGTTCAAATGTAGATCAAGTTATAAAAGATATTGAAGATATTATTGGAATCTCTGCACTCAATGCAGTTAAATGTTCGGCTAAAACTGGAGAAGGTATTCCTCAACTTATTGAAAACATTATTAGTCAAATTCCCTGTCCTAATGGAGATAAAAAGAAACCATTACAAGCTATTATAATTGATTCTTGGTTTGATAACTATTTGGGTGTAGTCTCTTTAATAAGAATTAAAAATGGATCTATATCTATAAAAGATAGAATACAAGTAATGAGTACTCGAAAGAATTATATAGTCGAACAATTAGGTATTTTTACACCTAAAAAATTGAATAAACAAAGATTAAGATGCGGTGAAGTAGGTTGGATTATATGTGGTATTAAAAATGTTTCTGCAGCTTCAGTTGGAGATACTTTAACTAACTATCATAATCCAGCAAAAAAAATGTTAGCTGGATTTAAACAAATAAAACCACAAATTTATGCAGGTCTATTCCCTGTAAGATCAGATCAATATGAAACATTTAGAGATGCATTAGAAAAACTTAGTTTAAATGATTCTTCTTTATTTTATGAACCGGAAAACTCAAATGCTCTTGGATTTGGCTTCAGATGTGGTTTTTTAGGTTTATTACATATGGAAATTGTACAAGCACGATTAGAACGAGAATATTCACTTGATTTAATTTCAACTGCGCCTAATGTTATTTATCAAATAGAATTGATTAATGGAAAAAAAATTTTTTTAGATAGCCCCTCAAATTTTCCTGCTATAAATACAATTAAAAAAATTGAAGAACCAGTTGCGGAGTGTAATATTTTGTTACCTTTTAAATTTCTTGGTTCAATTATGCAATTATGCGTTAAAAAAAGAGGTATTCAAATTGATTTAATTTATTATGAAAATCAAGTTTGTCTAAAATATAACATACCCATGAGCGAAATTGTTTTAAACTTTTTTGATGAATTAAAATCTATTTCTAGTGGATACGCTTCTTTAGAATACGATTTTAAGCATTTTAAACCAGTTAAAATAGTTCGAATAGATATATTAATTAATTCAAAACGTGTTGATGCACTAACTACTCTTGCATATCATAAAAATGCACAATATCGAGCTCGTGAAATAGTTGAAAAAATGAAAACTCTGATACCTAGGCATCAATTTGATGTTAGTATTCAAGCAATCATAAATAATGTAATCATTGCTAGAGCCACAATCAAACAATTGAGAAAAAATGTATTAGCTAAATGTTATGGTGGTGACATCAGTAGAAAAAAGAAATTATTAAAAAAACAAAAAGATGGAAAAAAAAGAATGAAAAAAATAGGAAATGTTAATATGCCCAAAAAAGTTTTTCTCACTATTTTAAATATTAATAATTAAAAGGAAAAAAAAATGCCTAACATGTTAACTTTATTTTTAATATTTAGTATATTATTTACTGGTTTCTTTTGGTTTTTTATCAAAATAGAATTAATTGTTAATTATTTTTGCAATAAAAAAAAAGAAATATAATTTTTCTGAATAAAAAAATATTTTTTAAAAACCAAAAAAATATTTTCCAATTTATATCATCGTTATTTCCAATGTTTTTTATTGTTTTTATAATACGTTCTTTTATATATGAACCATTTCAAATTCCTTCAAGCTCAATGATGCCAACAATTTTAGTAGGAGATTTTATTTTAGTAGAAAAATTCGCATATGGTATTAAAAACCCAATTACCAATAGAACTTTGATATCTTATAAAGATCCTGAACGTGGAGATATTATAGTTTTTAAACATCCTATAGAATCTAGATCAAATTATATCAAACGCATAATAGGATTACCAGGAGATAAAATTGAATATAATATATATAATAAAAAAATTAAAATTTGTGTTAATTATTTAAATGCAAAGGATTGTAAGAATATATTACCTATTAGTTATTCAAAAAAATATTTGACTGAATTTACTCAAAAAATATATCTATTTCAAGAAAACCATCTAAAAAAAGAAAAAATATATAATTCTGTTTACTTTAAAACCATGGAAGAAAATATTAATAATTTTAAACATAATATATTAATATTAGATGAATTTAATAATCAAAAAAATAATTATTATCAACAAGATAAAACACGGAAATTTACTTGGATAATACCAAAAAATAAATATTTTGTTATGGGAGATAATCGTGATAACAGTTTAGATAGTCGTTATTGGGGTTTTGTTCCAGAAGAAAATATCTTAGGGAAAGCTTCAAGAATATGGATGAGTTTTGAAAAAAAAGAAAATGAATGGCCGACAGGTATACGTATTAATAGAATTGGAAATAAGATATCTTAAAATTGAATTTCACAACGTTAATTGAATAAAATTTAAAATATTTTTTCTTAGTTCTATCAAATTTTACTATTTTTCCTGTTATATATACAAATCAATTAAAATATCATTGAAATTGGTATAACATGAACCATATCGTAACAAATAAAATACAGGAAGTATTAGGATATACTTTTAATCAAAAAGAATTATTAAGACAAGCACTTACACATCGTAGTGCAAGTAGTAACCATAATGAAAGACTTGAGTTTCTAGGAGATTCTATATTAAGTTTCGTAATTGCTAATGCTTTGTATCAACATTTTCCATCTATTGATGAAGGAGATATGAGTCGAATGAGAGCAACTTTGGTACGTGGAAATACTTTAGCAGAAATAGCATATGAATTTGATTTAGGAGAATATCTGAAATTAGGTCAAGGAGAATTAAAAAGCGGAGGGTTTCGACGAGAATCTATTTTAGCTAATACTGTAGAAGCTTTAATTGGAAGTATTTATTTAGATAGTAATATTAAAACAGTAGAAGAATTAATACTGAAATGGTATGAAAAACGTTTAGAAAAAATTAGTCCTGGAGATACGCAAAAAGACCCAAAAACAAGATTACAAGAATATTTGCAATCTAAGCATTTATCGTTACCTACATATTTTATAGTGAAGATATGCGGAGAAGCTCATAATCAACTATTTACCATTCACTGTGAAATTAGCATCAATTCAAAATTGTTCATTGGAAAAGGTACGAGTAAAAGAAAAGCGGAGCAAGATGCTGCTAAAAAAGCATTAATTCAATTAGGTGTAGAGTGAAAAAAACAGAGTATTGTGGATATATAACTATTATTGGAAGACCTAATGTTGGAAAGTCTACTTTAATTAATGAAATAGTCGGAAAACATATTTCTATTACATCAAAGAGGAAAAATACAACCCAAAGTAATATCGTTGGAATTAAAAATAGTGAAAATTATCAATCTATTTATATAGATACGCCTGGAGTATATTTTCACAATATAAGAAATTTAAAAATAATGAAAAATATAAATTTAATTATATTTATTGTAGATCGAAATATATGGAAAAAAGAAGATGAAATTATTTATAATAAAATAAAAAAAATAAATATTCCAATAATATATGTGATTAATAAAATAGATCAATTATTAAATAAAAATTATGTTTTATCTTATATTGATATACTTTCAAAAAAAACTAATTCAACAGAAATTATTCCAATTTCAGCAAAAGAAAAACAAAATATTATTGCATTAGAAAAAGTTGTAAAACAGTATTTGCCAAAAAATAAACACATTTTCCCAAAAAATTGTATTACTATGAATTCTATCGAATTCTCTATATCTGAGATTATTCGAAAACAATTAATACTTTTTTTGAGAGATGAATTACCATCAATATTGAAAATAAAAATTGAATCAGTCAAATATAATATTGAACAAATGCATATTAATGGGATTATTTATGTAGAAAATAAAAGACAAAAAAAAATTGTTATCGGTACTCAAGGCGAAATGATTAAAAAAATTAGTATATTATCTAGATATTATCTAGAGAAAGAAAACAATAAAAAAGTATATCTACGTATATGGATAAGAGAAAAAATTAAAAAACGTTAAAACAACTTAATTTTTTAAAATTAGTTAAAATACTTAAAATATTTTAACTAATTTTAAAAATAAAATTATATTTTCCGATAAAATATTAAAAGGAATCAAATTAATGTCTATTATAGGTATAGGAACTGATATTATAGAAATTGATCGTATTAAAAAAAATTTTTTTCGATTTGGAAATAAATTAGCTAAAAAGATTTTATCTGTAAAAGAATGGGAAGAATATAAAAGATCTCTAAATAAAATTAATTTCATTGCGAAAAAATTTGTAGCTAAAGAGGCAGCCGCTAAAGCGTTAGGAACAGGTATAAATAATGGAATAAATTTTAATCAAATAGAGATATATCATAACTCTTTAGGAAAACCAAATTTTCGTTTTTTAAAAAATGCTCTAAAAAAATTTAAAGAAAAAAAATGTAAATTTGCACATGTTAGTATATCTGATCAAAAATCCTATGCGCATGCTATAGTAATTTTAGAAAATTAATTAATTAAAAAAATTACTTTCTTTTTTTCTTAAAAAAATTTATTAATATTTGAGTGCATTGAAATTCCATAATATTCTTTTTTACTTTTAATTTATATTGCTTTTGTAGTTCTAAAAAAACGTCTTTAAAAGGGCACTTTTTATCTGTTTTATAACTAGCTCCGAAAACTAATCTTTCAATGCGACTGTGTATAATAGCTCCGAAACACATGATACACGGTTGCAATGTAACATACAATGTAGTATTTTTTAATCTATAATTTTTTACTATTTTCCCAGCTTGACGTAAAGCTATAATTTCAGCATGAGCTGTTGGGTCATTTTGAATAATTGATCTATTCCATCCTTGTCCAATAATTTTTTCTTTAAAAACTAATATTGCACCTATAGGTATTTCTCCTTGCTTTTCAGCGTAGTATGCCTGTTTTAAAGCAATTTTCATCCAATATTCATCTTTTTTAGATTTCATAAAAAATTTTTCAACACATAATTTTAGTTTTTTTAAGTATTCTTAATTTATCTTTTTTCCATGAGTTTTTCTTATCTTCTTCTCTTTTATCTATTTTATTTTTTCCTCTAGCTAATCCAAAATTTAATTTACACCAAGACTTTTTCCAAGATAAAGAAAGTGGAATTAAAGTATAACCTATTTCATTAATTTTTATTGATAAATAACTGATTTCATTTTTATGTAAAAGTAATTTTCTTTTCCTTGTAGAGTCGAAAACAAAATTATTTGAAGCCGTCTTTAAGGGTTGAATAATAGAATTACACAAATATATTTCATGTGAAAATTTGTTAACATAACTTTCAGAGATATTTATTTTACCTGATCTAATTGATTTAATTTCCCATCCCTTTAAAACTAAACCTGATTGAAAAACTTCTTCTATAAAGTAGTGATAATGAGCTTTTTTATTTATACAAAAAATAGGTGATTTTAAATTATATTTTTTTTTATTTAACATAGTTGGATATGATCCAAAACAAATTAATTTAAATGTTTTAAGTAATATAGATTGATTTTTTGAAAAAATTATGTTAGTCAATTTTTATGAATAATGTAAAACTTAAATTTTTATGAATACGATTCAAGTAACAATTATCTATGCGTTATCAGAGATACAATATATTAAAAAAATTTATATAAAATCTAACTCAACTGTAAAAGATGCTATATTAGCTTCAAATATACTGAGTATGTTCCAAGGTATACAATTTTATAAAAATAATGTGGGTATTTATAATAAATTAGTTCATTTAAATAAAAAAATAAAAAATGGTGATCGAATTGAAATTTATAGAAATTTAATAATAGACCCTAAAGAAAGAAGAAGGAATAGGTATTATGTTATAAAAAAAAATTTAAAACTTAAAAATATTAAATAAAAAATTAATCTTCAATATTAATCTAATTTAAAAAAATAATATTTTAATTCTATTATTTTTTTAACAACTATTAGCTTTGTTTTTCGATACTACAACCATTGCTGGACGTAACAAACGAGTATGATGCATGATGTAACCAGACTGCATAACTTCAAGTACTTTATTAGATTTAATTTTATTATCATATCGTATAGATATAGCTTGATGAACATTAGGATCAAACTTCGCTTCAACATCACATATTTTAGATACTTTAAATTGAATAAAAATATTTTTTATCAAACAAAGAACATTTTCAATATTTTTTAAAATTTCAGCGTATATATTTTCTTTTTCTTGCTTTATTAAAACAGCAGCACGCTCAATGTTATCTACAATCGAAAGAAATTCAGTAATTAAATTTTCCAAAGAAAATTTTTGACATTTTTCAATTTCACTCATTAATCGATTTGTTATCTTGAAGATTTCTTTATTCTGTTGTGAAATTATTTCTTTTATTTTTTCTTCAGATGTGTTTAATTCACTTTTTAAAGTGTTAATTAAACTATCTTTATCACTTAAATGGATAGTTTCTTTTTTTTTAATATCGCCTATTGTTCGGTTATTTATTTTTTCTTCATTTTTCATGAATAGATCCTTTTCATATATTTTTAGAAATGCACTAAACATTTATCTTTGTAAAACTTACTACAAATTACATAAAAAAAGTAAAGTCAAAATGTTTTATTTTTTTTAATAAGAGGAGGGATATAAGATATTGACATATCCCAAGGTTGTTCAATCCAAATATTTTGACCGACATCTATGATATAATTATCTACTAATAATTTACCCATAGGTTTTGCAAATATGGTTACAAAATATGCTTTTGGATATAAATTTCTAATAATATTTGCAGTTCCACCTGTATCAACAAGATCATCTACTACAATAACTTTCTCATTATTAACTTTTTCATTATTAATTTTTGTTGTTTTTATAATTTTTCTATTTTTTTGTAAACAATTGTCATTGTAACTTGCAATACATATTGTATCAACATATCGAATACTTAATTCTCTTGCTAATAAAGAAGCAGGCACTAAACCGCCTCTACTAACAGCAATAATTCTATTCCATGAATTTATTTTAATTAATCGACTAGCTAATTTTCTAGTATAAATCTGAAGCATATCCCAAGTGACAATATATTTCTCACTCATAAAAAAATTCCAAAACTATAAAATAGTATTTATTAGAAAAGTGGAAATAATGTGTGTTATTTTAGGATTTTAAACTATTGAAATAAAATCATTTACTAATTATTTATTTTATCATTTCTTTTTCAATAATTAATATTAATATATGGATAATTTTAATATGCATTTCTTGTATTCGATCTGAATAACCATAATATGGCACGCAAATTTCTATATCTGATAATTCTTTTATTCTCCCCCCATCATTTCCTGTTAGAGAGATTACCTTCATGTTTTTTTTACGTGCTGATTTTATTGCATTAATGATGTTATTGGAATTACCTGATGTGGAAATAGCTAGTAGTATATCACTAGAATTTCCTATACTTTCTATATAACGTGAAAAAATATAATCATATCCAAAATCATTTCCTATTGCGGAAATATGACCAGTATCAGAAATTGAAATCGCTGGATATCCTGATCTTTTTTCTCTGTAAATTCCAGTAAGTTCTTCTGCAAAATGAATAGAATCACAATGAGAACCTCCGTTTCCACAGGAAATCACTTTTTTTTTATTTTTAAATGCTTCTGAAATTAAAATTGCAGAGTTTTCAATATTTTTTATTTGATTTTTATTTTCTAAAAAATCTTTTAATACATCTAATGAAATATTTAATTCAGAATAAATAATTTTTTTATACATTATTTTAACTTATATTAAAAAAGATAAAAATTTTTTTCGGTGCGGACGGGATTCGAACCCGCGACCCCCGGCGTGACAGGCCAGTATTCTAACCAACTGAACTACCGCACCTTTTATAATTTTATTATTGTACATATTTTAAAAAAATCAGTCAATGATCTTTTTATAGTTATTAATATTTAATTTTTAAAAATTATTTTTTTTTATATCTTTCATATAATTTATATATTTTCTATGAAGTTTTAATTCTTCTGTATTTGCTTTTAATATCTTTAAAGATTTTTTTTTATTGATTGTCAATTTATTGAAAGATTGAGAATTATTTTCATATTCAATATCGTTATAAAATGACATAGATTCTTGACCACCACTCATTAAAAGATATAATTTCCCTAATAAAAAAGAATCTAAAAGAGCACCATGTAAAACTCTATGAGAATTTTTGATTTTATATCGATTACAAAGAGCATCTAATGTATTTTTTTTTCCAGGGAATAATTTCCTTGCAATTTTTAAAGTATCAATAATAGAGCAAAATTTTGATATATCTATTGTTTTATTTTTTAATAAAGAGAATTCCTGATTGATAAATCCTATATCAAAAGATGCATTATGAATCACTAGTTGCGTATTTTGAATATATTTAAAAAATTTTTTAGCTATGTATTTAAATGATGGTTTATCTAATAAAAAATCATTAGTAATACCATGAACTTTTATAGCTTCTGGATCAATTGATCTATTAGGTTGAATATAGACATGAAAATTATTTCCTGTAAAACGACGATTAATAATTTCAATAGCTCCAATTTCAATAATTCTATGATTAATAAAAGGTTTTCCAAAGTTACTAATACCAGTAGTTTCAGTGTCTAATACAATTATTCTTTCGTTTTTGTTATGTTTCATTTTTAATTAATTAATCTTTTCGGAATATTTAATATAATGTTAAAATTAGTAAAAATATTTACAGATGGTTCTTGCTTAGGAAATCCAGGAGCGGGTGGATACGGAACTATATTACGTTATAAAAAAACAGAAAAAATACTAACTTCAGGTTTTTTTTTGACTACTAATAATAGAATGGAACTTATGGGTGTAATATCTGGGTTAGAATTTTTAAAACAGTCTTGTACAGTTGAAATTTTTACAGATAGTCGATATGTCCAGAATGGAGTAACTAAATGGATGAACAAATGGAAGCAACAAAAATGGGAAAAAAATAATAAAAAATTAATAAAAAACATAGATTTATGGTTACGCATTAACGATTTACTAAAAAAACATTGTATTACATGGTTTTGGATAAAAGGACATAGCGGGCATATAGAAAATGAACTATGTGACAAAATTGCACGTCAATCTGCAAACCATCCATGTATTCAAGATAAATTTTATGAAATAGTTTTTTATAAAAAATTGCAGGAAAAATTATGATTTTAACAAACATAATTGCATTAAAAGATAATTATATTTGGATTTTATATGATAAAAATAATTCTTGTATCATCGTGGATCCAGGTGTATCAAATATTGTAATTAAAGAAATTATTAAAAAAAAATGGAATCCTAAAGCTATTTTATTGACTCATAATCATATAGATCATACGGGTGGAGTAGAAAATATTTTAAAAAAATACCCTAAGATTATTGTTTTTGGTCCTGAAGAAACGAAAAATTCTCATGTTCATCAAATCATTAAAGGGGGGGATAAAATACGTCTATTAGAAAATAATATCGATATTATTTTTACTCCAGGTCATACATTAGGTCATGTTGCCTACTATTTAAAACCATATTTATTTTGCGGAGATACTCTTTTTTCAGCTGGTTGTGGAAAAGTTTTTGAAAATAATTATGCAAAAATGTACAATTCTATTCAATTAATTAAATTATTTCCAAATAATACTGTTTTATGCTGTTCTCATGAATATACTTTATCTAATTTAATTTTCTCTATGCATTTTTTACCTAAAGACAAAAATATTAAAGACTATTATAAAAAAATTCATAAAAAAATATTTTTAAAAAAAAATATTTTCCCGTTTCTTCTTAATAA